>OX463840.1:8757744-8885131 GCA_949825065.1 Odontocerum albicorne | reverse complement strand
GAACGAATTTTAAATACCTAGCTAACAATTTTTGAACCGGTGTAAAAGGGGACGATGTATAAATGATTTTACAAATTTTACATTTATTAATACATATTTTCATAAATGTAGAATTAGTTTTACTTCCGTGAACATTTCACGGGTTTCAACTGGTATGTATTTAAAAAAAATGCGAATTTTACGAGTACAAATCGATTAGATAAAATACATTCATCAAGAGTTCTCAGATTTATGATAACACTTTTATTGTATTCAAAATATGTAACGGGCTTGTCATGTGGTAATATCTTAAAACCAATAAAAAATTATCTGAAATATGAAAAATGGGACTCTTTTGTCTGTATTGTATTACACTTTCGTTGTGATTTGTTTAGTCAAACACTGTTTATTCCACTTGATATAACGGTATAACCCTACCGGTTTCAAGGTTTTCACCTCATCATAAGGAGAGCACAAACAAGACTGCCGCTACGTTGTACTTTATACATTTTCGTTGCATAAAGTACAACGTGGTGGGTTTATTATAATGTGTCAATCAATGCCTACACACTTGAAAGTTGTTAATAGGACCTTTAGTGAAAATCAGACTAGAACACGATTAAAAAAATGGATACTATTGAGAATTTAATTCGCAAATCCACCTGTTAAAAGATATACGTTTTACCAACTAGGTTGTTTAGTCACCATATGAAATAAACCCCGATACATAAAGGTGGAAATTGTAAAACTTACCACTGAGTCACTAAGCCCTAGCCTATCGTGTGTTTGTATTATATGTGTGATAGATATTGTATTTATAAATTACGTCAATGTTTATCCTTTTTGTAACATTTGGATTTTGTAATCATACGCACTCTAAGTTATATATAATTAAAATATCGTAAATATTTTAACGGTCAAATCGGTTGTACACTGTAAAAAGTAAATAAATAAATAATGGTATTAAAAAGTTTGAGAACCAGCTGAAAAGGATTTCTCAAACTCATATGACTGGCGAAACACAAGTACCTAATCAATTTAATTCCATAAAGCTAATCGAATCCATTTTTTTTTTCGAAAATCCGTGAGTGTTCCCGAAAGGATTATTTGTTTACAAGAGAAAGTTACAGAGTGGCTGGAGCCCCGACCCTTCCAAGAGTGGCAATCAGGATTAATGGATCAGCCCCGGGATACCAAGGATTTGAAAATTCTCTGTAATGAAAAATATAAATCAATATGCTTTGGCCTCCACGGTTATGGATTAACCGTTTTTAATGCTTTAAAGAACGATTAATCTTATTATTGAATATTTTGAGGTTAAATAATATAGCATTAAAGGATGAAAATAATTCATATCACGTTAGTTTTGCATAAATAAATCAACTACATTTGTTTAATAGTCAAGTATTTTTGGAACCAAACATTCATTAATGGCACGTGAAGACAGAAGTATAACCAAGAGCTTTATACCTAGATAGCGAAGCTGGCTTAGTAGAAGTTATAAACATTGCTCGACTACACTGGCACTTATACCGTATGAAATACACTGACCTTGCAAGGAAGGCTTTGTTCAGCGATCCGATGAGGCAAAGTAAAGCTTTGAGTGAAGACCAAAGATGAGATGGCTGGATGGTGTAACAGAAATCTAACGCATCCTAGGTATAACGACAAGCAATGCTGCTGAGAGAATGAGTCGCTCGCTACCCATAGGTCAAGAAAGTGTTTTAAATTATCGGTCTGAATCTTTTTAACTTTCATTAGGTCGTACGATTAAAAAAATTTTGCGAGCCTCCGATGTAAAGGTCTGTATTACCACCCCTCAGTCTGCGTTTGTCATTTTGTATCGATACAAGACACATCTTAATGATTTCGGAATACTAAATTAAATCCCGGGACCGCGTTGGTGAGATGATATTGATTTTCAATTGAATGGAGAGCTTATTTACACAGAATAAAAAAATAGGACCTATCGTTGAATAAAAATTGACAAAGGAAGCAAAAAATGTGTTATGTTGACGGATGAAATTAAAACGGTGATTGAAGTTTCGTTTTGTTCCACGTTTTACATTTTTTGGAAGGCTGTATTGTACTCGTATTAGGTGTTAACATAAGTTGTCCGTTTTTTTTTTCAAATTTAAAAATGAGCACTAAAAGTAAAACAAAATGGTAAAGGTTATACGTCATTCGAATGAAAATTTTCTGCTCTACAAGATATTGTATTTGCTTTTACGTTACATATATTATTTTATTTGATTACAAGCCTTCAAAATGGAATGTCAAGTAGACGAAAGTGAGCATTTTTGACACGTCCTTCTGTTCGCGTTCAATCGAGAGAATAAAGTTGCCAAAGCTGCTCGAGATATTTGCGAAGTGTACGGTGAAGATGCTATAAATAAAAGGACAGCTCGTCGATGGTGTTTATTTTTTACGTTTCAAAGACGGTAATTTCGACCTGAAAGACATGGAGCGTTCCGGACGACCAGTGGACTTTGACGAGCTGTCCTTTCATTCATAGCATCTTCACCGTACACTTCGCAAATATCGCGAGCAGCTTTGGCAGATTTATTCCATCAAATAAAATAATATAAGTAACGTAAAAGCAAATACAATATCTTGAAGAGCAGAAAATTTTCTTTCGAATGACGTTTCAAAGACGTCCCGGACGACCAGTGGACTTCGATGAGAACCGCTTAAACCACATTATTCATGAAGATCCCCTTCAAACCACCGTAGATTGGCTGAGCAGATTAATTGTATTCACATGACTGTATACCATATTACACTTTCGTTGTAAACAATACAGCCTGGTGGGTTAATTTCCATGCCGCAATCTTTTTCAGCCAGCCTGCAAGATGTTAAAGATAAATTAAGCAAAAACGAGACCGAAATTCATTTCATCCATGCATTCATTGTATTATTGTATTGTAAAACACTTTCATTGTGTACAGTAAACCTGGCGAGTTTATTACTATAGGTCATGTCACAATCCCTACGAACCAACCAGAAATTAAGCGAAACCCAGACTAAAACGCTTTTGAAAATACATGATCATTTGAACCAACCATTCTTTCCTTGATCTTCATCGACCACGCTTTCCACTCACACTTGCACTATAAATTTGTTTTGTCCGTCTTTCTTAATTCATTCGCTCAACATGCCCAAACTAACCCAAAGTGCTCTTCTTCATCTTGCCTAACACTATTTCTTTCAGTGTTAAAAATTTAATTAGATTTAAAAATATATCATTTTAAGGCTGGTGTGTTGAGTAAGATGAAGATCACTCGGAGATGGTTGGGGCATGTAGAACGAAAGAATCAAGAAAGACTAACAAAACAAATATACAGAGGAAATATGATTGGAAGGTGTGGTGTGGTGGATGAATACCAATGAAATTATAGTTGGATCAAGTGAATTGAAAGAACAAAACGTAGGAATTCAGAGAAATCGTAGGAATTGCATGAAAATGTGTTTTTAAACTCAATTTTATTTGTTAAAACATACAATAATCTGTACATTACAGATTTTCCTAATTCTTACTGTAAGAGAAATATCTGTATAGATGTATAGTAGAAGAGGCAATAGATGTGTGTCGAGATAGGAAAGTCTGGCGTTCTATTATCTCTACCTACCCCGAAAGGGGAATGGCGTGATGGTGTGTATTATCGTATTTTAAAGAAATAAACAATGAGCAATAAACAAGTAGCGCTCCCTCTGCACGAGGGCGGGCCCTGCATCCAGTGCGTTTAAAATAAAAGAGTACAACCGGTTTGGTGAAGCTAATGGGGAGACCGTGGAGCAGGCATGTTGTTTAGTATAGTAAATATCACGTTGATGGGGGCGGAAGGGAATTAATGTGGCAGTTAGCTAAACAGTTATTGCGCCTCTCGCGTTTCACTCCACTTTCCACCTGGTCGCAATGAGGTCGGCTAAAAAAAGGACGAAGAGATCGTTTACCGTTTTGAAGTATCAGATTGCTCGTCTAGTTCCCACCTGCACAATTTGAAAAGCGACAAAGGTAAAATCGATTCTTTTGGATCCTTCTCTAGCATTTCTTCAATCTGAGATACTGACTCGAAGTTCTAATCAACAGAAAATTTATTACATTTTTTTCTTCTTCACAATTATGATAATAAATTTTTATTATAATCATTTTTCTAAACAGATTTTTTCACGAACATACGAGTACATACCATTACGCCTGTCCCCTGCTGGGTTAGTCAGAAGACA
The DNA here is from genome assembly GCA_949825065.1 of Odontocerum albicorne. Lineage (NCBI taxonomy): Eukaryota > Metazoa > Arthropoda > Insecta > Trichoptera > Odontoceridae > Odontocerum > Odontocerum albicorne. The sequence continues at coordinate 8,880,925 of OX463840.1, read as the reverse complement.
GAGTTTCAGACTTGCCTATCTCGACACACATATTTCGTCTCATTCACATTCATACACGTTCGATAAATAAAGTATGAAGATAAATAAAGACAAAACAAAGCTGCTGACTGTGGGCCGAGCGCAGCACTAGATGAGAATAGTGATGTCGGGTAAACCACTAAAGAACACCAAGGAGTTTGTCTACCTCGGGAGCAAAATAACATGGGACGGTCGGTCCAAGAGCGAGGTCGACAGCCGTATACATCAGGCTAGACTTGCATTTAATAAAAGGTCGAAAATAATAGAATCAAATAATATAGACCTAAAACTGAGAATACTCCTCATCAAGACCTATGTATGGAGTATCTTGATGTACGGCTGCGAGACATGGTGCCTATCCGAAAGAGATAGACGAAGACTAGAGGCTTTTGAGATGTGGTCCTATAGAAGACTATTAGGAATTTCCTGGAGAGACCGCATCACAAATGAAGAGGTTCTCCAACGAATCGAAGGAGGAAGGCACCTGCTCAGGATCCTGTCCGAAAGGCGTGCAAGATGGATCGGTCATATAATACGACAAGAGGGCCTCTTGCATGCCATAATGGAGGGTATGACCGAGGGGACAAACTCTAGGGGACGCCCACGCCGAGAGTACCTGGAGGACCTGTTGGTGGACGTGCGCTGCTCAACATATACATACTTAAAGAGAGCCGCACAGGACAGGGGGGAATGGAGAAGAGTTCAAATTGCTGCAAACCAGTCTTAGGACTGCAACCACGGAAGGAACACGTTCTCATACAGCTCCAGCGAGTTATCTTACTTCTTACAAAATATCATTTACTTGATCCAATCATACTCTGATTGGTCTTCCTCTACTACATCTCCCACTGTGTATTATTTTATTAGTATTTCTTCGTTCATTCGTTCCACGTGTTCAAATCATCTTAGAGCTCTTACTCAACACATTAGCCTTAAATTAATTCTTCCGACCGAACAGATTTTTTTCTTTCACGGCATACGATCCTGGGCCTTCTGAGCCCTGCCCTGTTATATACAGTAGTATGTACGTATTTCTTTTTTATATAAAAACCAAATGAATCACGTCAGCATTTCGATATTCATATCTTTCTTGTAACATCTTGTATTTCTGTATTGAATTGTATTTTGTTAAAATTGTAAGTGGTTGAAAACGACCGTAAATAATTAAATAAACAACTATTTTACAGTTTACTTCAAATATTTCAATTATGTTCCCATAAGGGGATTTTTATATTTCCATTGAGCGCGGGGCGGTGATAATAACACGTACAACGACGGAGAACGAGTTAAGTGTTTAGTCCAGTAGTTCTAAGTCCGAAGGTACGATAATTCAGGCCATAGACAAAATTGTCTCTTAATATTGTTTTCCGGCTACGTTCCACAACATCTTCGTATCACTCATAATGATGAACATAAATTTGCATATGTATTAATTACACTTTCGTTGTATACAGTTCAATCTGGCAGGAGTATTACCACAAGGCAATCTGTTCCAACCAACCAGAAAGATTTTTAAACAACTGTTAACCCTTGAAAAATTATTATCCATAATAAAATAATCTTTAGACATCGAAAGTAATTTATAGTATTGTATTTTCACTTAACTATTATTAAATGCTATAGGGCAATGAAAGCATTTGTTAAAACGAGTGAAATAAATTAAAAATAAATAAGTAACCATACGACTATAGTATAATTATACTGTTTTACAAGTTCTATGTATATAGTATAACCTGGAAGGTTTATTGACATATGGAAATCTCTTCCAATAAACCAGTAAGGCGTTAAATATGCCGGAAGCGAAAACCCTTTTAAAAAAATCGGACACCAACGGGAATCGAATCCGTACCCCCAAAGCTTGAAGATAGGCGTTTATCTAATTACGCCATGGAGACTTTCGTTGTACATATAGACGCACTAATATAATGACCGCAGCCACCACCTTCTTATCCTTACACTCAACTTATATAAACATTTATATTTATTTTGTAAAATGTTAAATCTGTAAATAATAAGTGGGTTTGAAGCCCGAGTTAGAATTTGATGAGATGATGAGAATCTCCCCCTTGATGAGAATCTCTTCTCTAAACGGTGCTTTATAAATTGACCTTTTATTATTATTATTATTGCCTTGTCTTAATATTTTCCAACCAACCAGAAATATGTGTAAGGCGTATGTTTAATGAAAACCAGACTGGGTTAAAAAAAACAGGCATCTTACCATCTAAGCCACGGATGTCGTACCATATACGTATTTTGAAAAGCATTGAATCTCATTAAATAAATTAAGAATTGCTAAAGTATTAACAACCGGTGGTGTGGTACACCTGGATACAGGCAAGCACCCGCGCGAAGAGAAAACATCATTAAGAAGTGGTTTCAGTATGAAGATATAAATCAACAAGTTGTATTCGGTCTGTCTGCAAGAGGAGAAGGAGCCGAGGTGAGGTGGCGGCATTGCTCGCTGCAATTAATCCCCGATAATAACAACGGCGACAGCAGCAGCACCCACGCGACACTGCGACAGCAACATTTCACGCCATCCATCGCCATTGCACATGCAATTATGTATACCTCCTGTAGACAGTTCTTTATGAGTCCTGAATATGACCCCTGTGGCCTAGAATTAGAAAACTTCCACTTAGACTTCCACTCGGAGATTTCGAGTTCGATCCAACATAATAACCAAACAAAAGTTACCCAGTCTCTTTTACACATTCATTTCATATTCAGCCCTTTTGAAATCATTAACAAGGAGGAACTATTTTTTCTAATGAAATAATGTTGTAATTTGTCACCCAGCAATTAGGACGAATTTGCGTAGTTCTAGTCTGGTTGGTTGGAAATAATTATCGTTTGGCAATAAACTCACTATTTATATACTCTACAATAAAGCGTCTAATATATAACGACCTCTGTGGTCTAGTTGATAAGATGTCTGACTTCCACGCACCCTGGGTTTGCGGGTTCGATTCCCGTCGATAATCAGATTTTTAACTAAGGGTTCCAGTCTGGTTAGCATTTAAGGCTTGTTTAACACCTTTCTGGCAGGTTTTAAGAGATCGTACCTTAGTAATAAACCCGCCAGGTTGAATTGTATATAACAAAAATGTACTTAAATACAAACAAATAAAAATATATAAAATTGATTTTAATAAAGTCCGCATCATGCACTTAAACAATTTAAAAGAGCAATTATAATTTTGATTCCAAAAATGTTATCACCGCTCATAAAGCATCGTTTCTCAGCCTTTTTAGCTTTACGACCCTCTAAAAAGGTTAAAAGAATGAAGATTTCACCACTCCCTTACAAATATAAATATGTTCGTTTTCCTCAGGTGTGATTTTTTTCTTTTGTACACGTAAGTTATTATCACGATATTGGGGATCGCGACCCACAGCTTGAGAAACGATGACCTACGGGTTGAGAAACTATTCAAGAACGTAATGAAACATATTTTTCAGCGATACAATTATTTTATTTTATGAATCTAAGGAAACAGGCAAAATACGCTGTAAATTATGGGTTTAATCTTGATAGATGGAAAAAAAACATTTTTTCACCTACGAACCAAACGTGCGAATGAAATATTTATGAAATCTGTACCTTTACGGCGAGAATATTCCAAGTTGGCTCGGCGGGGTCGCAGGTCTGTCCGAGTTAGTCCACATACAGACATGTGGGCAATTGGCAAACAGCTACTCTGCTACCCACAGCCAATTTATTCCAATCATCGTAAGAATAGTCGACAACCAGACACATGAATACTTTCTTGTTAACTTTTAGACGAGGAGAACTATTCTAAGAAGATCCATAGATAGGTAGATGGTAAGTTCAGGACGAGGTAAAACCGAAGCAACGACTTACCCTGAAAGCAAAGAACAAGAAGGTATTAGTTTTACATTAATTCGTATACAACACGTTATTTTGTGAGAACATTTTTTTGAACCCCATACTCGTATTAATCCGAGAAACATGTCAAGTAGAGGATATTGTGAGTGGTAGAAACCGCAGAATACGTGTATGCTGGTGAGACCAAGTGGAAAAGATGGATGATACAAGAGTTCCCTGTGTGGCAATGCATGAAATACCCGCTGGAAATCGTTTTCCAAGACCTCCAAAAATATGAAAGTATGTATGTATTTATTTATTTAACACTTTTATTGCAAATACAATCTGGCGGGATTATTGTCAGGCGGCAATCTCTTCCAACCAATCAGACAAAAGTAAATTAAGCAAGTTACGTGGTCACATAAATAAATCAAATGACTATCCATCCCCACGAAATCCATAAACATATACGTGAGCAAATGCCCACGAACCCCACAAAGACGGACAGTCACCCGAACATTATTTTTCATATAAAGTGAGATATCATCAATCAAAAGAAAAGGAAGGAATGGTGGAGAGGAAAGGAAAAGAAAAATCAGGAATGAAACACGTTATTATACTGACTAGAAATTAAGAGAAGTACAGCTGTGAGTCAACATCTCAAGACAGGTTATCCTGATGATACTCCGTTACCTAGATGGTAAAACACCTGTCTCCCGACCCAGGGTAGCGGGTTCGATTCCCGTTGGAACCCAGTTTTTTTTTAAAGGATTCAATTTGGTTTTCACTTAAGGCCTCTTAAACTTATATTTGGTTCGTTGGAAGAGATTGTTATGTGGTAAATAAGCCGTCAGATTGTACTGTGCACAACGAAAATGTAATATAATACAATAATCTAAAAAGTTATTTGTAATATTTTTTTATTGATGGATCAAATAAAAAGTTAACAAGAAACGCTGCATTCAACATGGCCCAGGACCGGGGGGAATGGAGACAGGTGGTGCGCCGAGTTTGAGACATATGTAGCATTGAGCATGCGATGAAGAAGAATTTGTTTTATTTAAAAAATAATTAATTTTATTATTTATATTTATTTATTTTAATATTTTATAAACTCGTAGATGTACTTAACTCTTTATTACTTGTGTATATTTGATTGTGTATTGGCCTTTCAGAGATTGTTTATTGGCATTATTATAACAGATTGTTTATTGGCATTATTATGACAGAGATTGTTTATTGCCCTTTCCAGTTCACCGTTCCTCTTTTTTTACGCGGTCTTTAACTGTCCATGCAGTGAGACTCTGGAATCAGTTACAAACCAATATAAGACTCGTTCCGTCCTTAGCATGCTTTAAAAAGCGACTGAAAAAACTCTTAATTTCAAGTCAGTAAAATAACGTGTTTCATTCCCGATTTTTCTTTTCCTTTCCTCTCCACCATCCCTTCCTTTCCTTTTGATTGCTGATATCTCACTTTATATGAAAAATAATGTGCGGGTGATTGTCCGTCTTTGTGGGGTTCGTGGGCTCATATGCTCACGTATGTGTTTATGGATAGTCATTTGAATGATTTATGCAACCATGTAACTTGCTTAATTTATTTTTGTCTGGTTGATTGGAAGAGATTTCCGCCTGGCAATACGCCCGCCAGATTGTATTTGTAATAAAAGTGTCAAGTAAATAATAAATAAATATATTTTATATGGCTTGTGTTGCATGGCACACCCTGACTAGAATAAATAATTATTATAATTCAATATTTACTTAATAACGTCTTCCTACATATGATTTCCTTTCAGCTATTATAGAAAATATATGGAGGTGGTGGTAGGCTTGATATATTATTGTCACAACTAAAAGATTGTGGGTGCAACAGAAAGCACCTTACGTGCAATAGTTGAGACAGCATAACGACTGGTACAAAACGACAGATTGGATTTATTCGCCGAAGGTAGGGCAAGTTTTCACAAGTGTCGAGCGATAAATACGTAGGATTTATTCGGCGGAGGTGACCGGAATACCCCGTTAAGCTGCGGAGGAGAGCGCCTGTTCAGCATTCATCATCGCTTTTTTAAAAAGTTCTGACGCTTTATAATGGTGTCGCAGTTTGATATACGGATTCGCAAAACGCAGGTGCGCTCAGCGTATCTCCTGAGTAAATCCTTTGAACAAGAAATAATATAAGCAAGTGAATATTTTACAAAATACTATATTCTCCTGTAGTCCTTTAAGCAAGGATAAGATTAACAACGTACTTTTCATTTCGTAGAAATTAATCTTTTCGATCACAGGTGTCCTTACGGGAAGACACGTTTTTCCCGTAAGGACACCTGTGATCTATAAATCAGCGTGGGTTTCGAACTGAACATCTTCAACACAGAAATTGAGCGAATTAACCACAATTATAAGGCTACCATGATTTATGTGATCTTTGGTAAATATTCAATTAGTGGTAAACTGATATTCTTAAATATTTACAAAGTACACTTTTTCAATTAATTTCATATACTCTTAATAATCTTATACACAAACATTGATTTGAGGTTATAGGGTATCATTTTATTGCCTTGTACGAGGCATATCCAGAAAGTAAGTGTACTGAATTTTTGTAGGTTACAATTTTTTTTATTTAAACAAAAAAATTACGTGGTTACCGTAGTACATATGTAAGCTATATTTTGACATAGTCGCCATTCCTCTCAATGCAGGTGGTGAAGCGGGGTATCAACTTTTTGATACCTTCCTTGAAGTAGTTTCCCGCCAACCCCTCCGTCCACTTCTCCACCGCCTCCTTTACCTCTTCGTCGGTTGAAAACCTTTTTCCACCCATGTACAACTTCAGGGAGGTAAAGAGATAGTAATCTGAAGGTCAGGGGAATGCGTGGGATGGTTCAGGAAGGACATCCCATTTAAACGAGGCGAGCAGTTTCTTCGTGGCGTTGGCCGTGTGTGGTCTGGCATTGTCATGCAGCAGGCAGACTCCCTTTGTCAGCATGCCTCTCCTCTTGTTCTGAATCACCCTCCGCAATTTTTTTAGGGTCTTTCAGTATCTTGCAGAGTTGATGGTCTCCCCTTGAGGCATATATTCAATTAAAATTATGCCTTGACAGTCCCAAAACACGGATGCCATGATTTTCTTGGCTGAAATTGTGGTTTTGAACTTTTTGGCGGAGGGTGAAGAGGTGTGACGCCACTGTTGAGACTGCCTTTTGGTTTCAGGCGTGTAGTGTGCAACCCAAGTTTCATCTCCAGTAATGATGGAGCGGAGAAATTCATCTCCATGGAGTTTGCAGCGCCTCAAAAACTCTTGCCATTTTACAAAATTTCGGACTTGGCGGGAGATTGGGTTGACACTTTTCACGAAACGTGTTGTCGCGTCGACACTTCTAAACGTACTGACCTCGAACCGGTCTCGTTGCGGAGGGGAAGGGTCAGGCTACACGGAAGTGTAGCCAACATGTCGAAAATAAAATCCATCCGGTCGTGAGAGCCTCAGTACACTTACATTCTGGATACGCCTCGTATTACGATTCCGTTGTAAACAGTAGAACCCGCCGGACGTATCGCCATGTGACGATTCCTTCCAAACAGTACTACAACCCGCCGGACTTATCGCCATGTGACGATTCCTTCCAAACCAATCAGAAGATGTCATGAAGTCTGTTGAGAAAAATAAACTAAACAATAAGTTATTGTATGTGAACCATAAAGTGTATAATGTATTTGGTACTTATGTTTTACGTTCCATTAACAGAAATACTATAGAGAAATTTATGATTCAATGAAATTTCTCAACCATTAATTATGTCATTTAAAATGGCGCTATATTCTATACGATTTTTTAGCTTCAATTTCATCGGTTGATTATATAAAAAAATTATTGATATTATTTTGAGGTCAGCATCGACCAGAGATATAATAAATATTGTAAATAAATAAGTGTTTAACACTTGCCACCCTGTGATGGATAGCGAGTGACCAGGAATTATATTTTATTTGATTATTCGACGTTTTAGTACATAATAAAATTATTTTTATAGCTAATTACAAAAAAACAACCAAGCAGATTTTGCATAATTTTAATTTAAAATATACATTTTTCACTGGACGCTTAGCGTCCAGCACCGTGGTTGGCGGAATTTTTTAGCAAAATGAAGCAAGTGTTAATAATAACATAAATTATTTATGAAAATTACATACGAGTTTTGGATGGTATCTAGTAGCCAAAAAACGGGCTTATTTTCGAAGCACGTTGGCTGAAATTTCAGGTTTAAGCAGTCGCGATATTATCGATTCACATCCCGTCCTTGCTTCGTGTGTGGCCATTTTTGGCTCTTGTATCAAGCGTGGTGCAAAAACAGGAAGCCGACCCCGGCCCAAATAGGGTCGGTGATGCAACTCGAGGCTACCTCTGCGGTGGGAGTTGTTGCGCTTTGTTGCAGTTCCTTCACCTCCCACGCGAGCTTCTTGCACACTGTGTGAACCGAATCCTCGTCCAACAGGCTAATAACTCCACCATATACGGAATTATGAAGGAGAATGCCTTTTTCGATGTTCAGTCTTTCCTTATTTCGCTGGTTTATTACCTTGTCTTTCGAGTTTTTGGTTCAATTTATTCTTTGCGCACAACGATCTTCATTATTAAATAAGATCATGTCTTCCGACATGTTCTTTTGTTACCGGTTTCGTTCGTTATTTATTCATCTTATGTTATTACATAAAATGTGCTACAAAAAAACATATGAAGAAATAATAATAAAATAACTAATTATACAGCGCCGTTTAGAGAACTCGCCTCAAGGGCGCTTTAACTCAAGATTCAAAGCCACTATTATCGACAAATTTAAAATATTACATAATAAATATATAAACATTAAGTTGAGTGTAGGAATAGGAAGGTAGCGAGCGCGGCTATTAGATTACATATTTACTCACATCTGCATACGTCCAGAAAATATGTTGTTTATAGTTAAGGCATTAACGTTGTGGAGGTTTAAAGACATTGTAATTTATTTTTATCAAACACTGTTTATTCCACTTTTTGTGACGGTATAACCCAACCGGTTTCAAGGTTTTCACCAACCGTTGAAGCGTGTACTATATATCGGTACCAGTTCGAACAGCATTTAGTCTTGTTTGTGCTCCCCTGAAGATGAGGTGAAATCCTTGAAACCGGTAGGGTTATACCGTCACAAAAAAGTGGAATAAACAGTGTTTGATAAAAATAAATTACAATGTCCAGAAAATATATTTGGTAAGAAAACTTACAAAGGGAAGACGAACTACAAAGAAACATTTGTAGATCTTCCGATATGTGATAGTAACACATTCGGCTTTAGGTAGATGGAAGGATAAGAAAGGTCTGAAAAAAAATGAAGACCGCAAGGTTGGAATTTTAGCGCCTGTAAGTTTGAATACTAAGGCCTAAATTCATAGTCTAACCTGAACACTCAATACTGAATCATAAAAAAAATAGTAGTGAAAGTTAAATTAAGTACATATTTGTTATAACTTCCTTAAATAAGGGGGTCACGTGGTTTCGTTACCTCATTTTAAAGTTTTATAGCGTATGAGGCCCGACTCGGAATACGTATTTAATAGAAATAAGTATTTAATATTTAGGTCGGATTCAGACTCAAGCCGTCACCTTCCCATCCTTACAATGAAAATAACCTCTAAATTTTAACACCTCTTTAAATAAAAGTTTCAACGATACACAGAACAAGTAAAAAGTAAACAATTATTTATCAGAAAATTAAACAAATATATCAAGTATTCTAGTTTACTGTATTATATGTAAAATATTCCAGCTCTTAATTTTTTTTTTAGAATTAAGATCTGTTTATATTAAAGTTAAATATAGTTTAATTCATTTATTTTTCTGTTAAATTAAAACAATCTTTTTTAAATTTTGAAATGGAGGAAGTTTGCAGCACACTTCCAAAACAGCGAGTTCAATTAAAGCTAGTTATTATAATTTGCCATTTTCTTGAGTTGTAATTGAATTATGAAACGTCGTAAGAAATAATAAAAATAGGTGTAACATAATAAACCGTTTTAATATCCTGCATCTGCAGGATAGGGAGCAATCACAAGACACAAACAGGAAACCCAGGCGATGGTGTCGTCACATTGAAGGTTAACGGCCAAACTGAAATACACCAGCGCCGCTTGCAGCCAGACAGACTGGTGCAGTCAGGGGAATGTACCCATATTCTGGACCGAGCTGGAAGAATCCATTAGCTTTATGGCTGAGGATGGCTGGTGGACGATTAAGGAGATTGTAAAGGGGCTGTAAAACCGCTTTATTGATGACTTTTGATCTCCAGACAGCATCTTCAAAGCTAGTTTGCCTGTGATTTAAGTGGATAGCGCTAGGTAATGCGTAAATATTTTGACTTCTGTTGATACGTACGATTATTCGATGAACAAAGAAAAATGCAACTTTTTTTCAACTCGATACATCAATGATGATGATTTAGTCTTCGGCACCGTTAAGTAACGCTTCCTCCATAACTTAGTTGGTAAGATGCCTGTCTCCGTATCCGAGGATCGTGGATTCGATTCTAAAAAATATGAAATGATAGTAAAACTTTTTTATTTTTTCTTAACAGTTTTTGGTATGTCGTTATTTTTTAAAAATCCTTCCACGCGCCGAATACAACCCTGAGCCTTATCCTGCTGTGTGCCTGTCTATATGGTAGCATGTGTGTACTTATCCTGCTGTGTGCCTGTCTATATGGTAGCATGTGTGTACTTATCCTGCTGTGTGCCTGTCTATATGGTAGCACGTGTGTACTTTTTCTGGTCATAGTTTTGAAGTATTGTAAAAGTTGCATGAGAAGGTGTATGGCTGTGGAAGTGGCTAAGGATGTGTTTGTGTGTCGAGATAGGAAAATCTGGCGCTCAGTCCTCTCTGCCGACCCCGACAGGGAAATAGCGTGATAGTATGTATGTATGTGTATGAATCATGTTAATGTTTCAAAGTTTATACTTTGTAACATAACATATGTATTTATTTTGCATTAATGCGCACTATTAATTTAAATATGAACTATTTCAATGGTCGAATAAACCAAATGCATATAGAGTTTACTCTACATGACGAGATGTATGGACGTGGCAGAAGCGAAAAATGTTTACGAGGATATAATGAAGTGGAGATATTTTATCTCTGCCTACCCCAATAGTGATACATCGTGATAGTGACGATGATGGGTACGTCAGTAATTCATGATACTGTTATTTAACAGGAAGTTTATAGTTCGTCCTTTCATACAATAATATTTGTTCGTTGAAATTCAGGTAAGTCCTAAGTAGCTTGTGTTGCATGATGAAGAGTTAAGTATTGTATAAATAAAGTCTAACGAACCTTCATTGAAGCTGAAATACCTTAACACATTAACTGCTGAATAAGTTATTTTATGATTACTGAGCTGTTAAATAATTAAATGCCACATAACCCTTATAAACCCTATCAGTACTGTTAGCCCACTCACGTGTTTTTTAATTCACTCAAATGAATTTGTAATAGAACGACGTTAGGCATGTTGAGTATTCAGCAAGTTGATATGAACGCGTTTTCAGCACTGAACATTCTTCGACAATATGTTGTATTGCATGTAGGGAACCACCAAAATTATAGTCGAGTTCTTCTCTTGATCCACATTTACGCAGCATTTATATATATCTGCTACATCTAGTTCGTACATGGCATATTCGTACGCATGTCTTTCTAGCGAGATCAAATTCCAGACCTTGTTTTGTAAAGTCGTCAATGAATTCACATTCACATGCATCGCAATATTCATAAAGACGATGAGAAAAAGTAAATAGGTATAATAGATGCATTCGACATATGATGCTGGAGGCAGGTACTCTGTTTCTTATCTTGATCCACACTTACGCAGCATTTATATATATCTGCTACATCTAGTTCGTACATGGCATATTCGTACGCATGTCTTTCTAGCGAGATCAAATTCCAGACCTTGTTTTGTAAAGTCGTCCATGAATTCACATTCACATGCATCGCAATTTTCATAAAGACGATGAGAAAAAGTAAATAGGTATAATAGATGCATTCGACATATGATGCTGGAGGCAGGTACTCCGTTTCTTCTCTTGATCCACACTTACGCAGCATTTATATATATCTGCTACATCTAGTTCGTACATGGCATATTCGCACGCATGTCTTTCTAGCGAGATCAAATTCCAGGCCTTGTTTTGTAAAGTCGTCCATGAATTCACATTCACATGCTTCGTTATATTCATAAAGACGATGAGAAAAAGTAAATAGGTATAATAGATGCATTCGACATATGATGCTGGAGGCAGGTACTCCGTATCCCATGAACAGCAAGGTGCACGAATGTCTATCATCCAAGAATTTGATATTACTGAAAGACTTTTGATAACATGCATCAAAAGAATCTTAACATATTTGAGCATGTTTCCAGAAAGAATAACGAAAGTCTGGCGAAACTGGTAATCACGAGAAAACGAACAAGAAGAAGGTCTATAAGATGGAAGAATCAAATAAAGGAGTCAACAGGATCATATTTATCATTTGGTTATTTCGTATGATTTGTTTCTTATAAATAGGATTTTGCTCCATTGGTACCAGTTTGAACAGAATTCAGGTCTGTAAATATGAAACCGGATTTTTTTTATAGAAAATACACATTTATTGTATGAAAATGGTAAAAAATATTTTATTCAAAGTATTGACCATCGCTAGCTACCCATTTTCCCATATCTCTGGCAATTTGTGGATGCCACGCCAAAAAAGAAATGTTGCTCTTTTGAGGCAAACCAATCATCGAGCCATTTTCGTAAGAAGTGAAGCGCTGCTCAGCAAGTGCGTGCCCCATCGATGCAAATAAGTAGTAATCGGATGGAGCCAAGTCTGGTGAGTAAGCCGCATGCGAAAGTATTTGCCAACTAAACGCTTCAATCGTTTCCTTGACCAGCTTTGCTGTGTGCGATGGTAAACGCTACATTCAACATGGCTCAGACCGGAAATGATGGAGATAGGTGGTGCACCAAGTTCTATACATAGTGGAGGACCACGAAGCTCAGCTTTGGTTACTATAAAGAATAATGGGCCCATGTTTGACACAATTTCATATTATATTGGGATACTTCTATTAAAGGCTAGGGTCAGGGAGGTTTCTGAGACCCCAGATGTTGAAAAATTATTAAGGTCGTGGTTTGTTTTGTGAATGTAATGCCATCTCTAACCGTGAACTATCGACGTGTCAATAGACGAGTTAGCACAGAATACCTTAAACCGCAGCTGTGTCACGACCATATCAAATGTGTGAAAATCGACTTCCTCTTTGATGATGGCCTGACCTGAATCGGTTCGTGGTCCACGATCGATACCCCGTCCGACCTTGACAGAAAAAAAAATATCCACAAAGGTCACGCCATAAATATGGAATGTGGAATACCCATGGACACGGTATACTGCATATGGTACCGGCATTTGTGACAGGAAGAGGTTACTACGCAGGGCCGACGCGCGAACGGATGTAATGCACGTAGATGACTTATTCCAGGGGTTGCTACTAGTCACGATGATTATGATATTGATGTTGACTTATACTCCGACGTCGTTTAGTGACATTTGTGACTTTTGCAACATTGCAAGGATCATTTGCTCATTACTCGTCATTATAATAGACAAAAGTATTTAAAAAACGCCATAAAAAAGTACTGATCTGACAGTTGAAATTTATTTTTTAAACTTTTTTAAACAACTGATATTACTATATTTCATGTGATTTCTAGTGCATTAACACTTTCATGCTAGTACATCTGGCGGATTTGTTGATTTAAAGCATTTTCTTCCAAACTACCAGCTTTGTTTGATAATTATTACTGGTATTCATGACAGTGTCTTTAACACAGTGTACAAAAATAAAAATAAAATTTAAAACTAACAAAAATTTTAATAAAAGATAAATATAGAGAAAATAGAAATTATGATAGTAATTGTATGGGAGTTAAGGAAGAGAAATATTTTAAAACAAATAATGCTTCTTTAGTATATTTTTAAATATCGATAAGGATGTAGCACATCTGATTGAGCCAGGAAGATCATTCCAAAGTCAAGCCGAGTGAACCGCAAAAGATGTTTAGAATTACGTGTGATGCGTTGGTATACAAAGGATTCTACTGTCAACAGATTAGAGGGGCAGTCCATGTTTAGAAAGAAAATTGATTTTTTCATGCAGGTACTATGGATAGCTTGGAGCGTTCAACACTCCATATTGGGTTGACAGAGTATTTTAGAGTACATTACACAAATTTGTCACACAAATCCAAAATATTTTTTTATAGTATTTTATACGCTTACAGCAAAGCTTTAGATGGGAAATAGAAATAGTAAATTTAAACAATCATAGGAGGAAAATAAACAACATGCGTGAGTGATAAAAATTACTTCGGCGTTTATAAAAAATAATCACTTATGTAGTGCTGTTTTATATAACACATATCACTCCAAGAACGCTCATAACACATCGATCAATAAGCCCCGGGACTAACCAACAGATGGCGCCTCTAATAACAAATCCATACCATTCTCAAGTTAGTACCAACTTTAGAAGTTACGTGTCAAACTTTCATGACATTGCGACATTGTGTCATCGAGTTACAATGGTTTTAGTGACGCTACTTTTGCTTTTTTCAAAACAATTGAAAAAACTGAATTTCGTGTGTTGATAAAACATTGCTTTTTTATGGGAAAAAATACCGTTCAAACTCAGCGATGGCTTGAAAAGTGTTTGCTTTGATAATGCATCGTGTCACAAGTCGATGGTAACGATGGCCAAATTGCATGAGTTGAACTTCGAATTGCTTCCGCACCCACCGTATTCTCCAGATTTGGCCTCAAGCGCCTATTGGATGCTCCAGGGAAAGAGATTTGGTTCCAATAAAGAAATGATTGCCGAAACTAACGCCTATTTTGAAACCAAATATAAATCGTTCTACACGGCTGGCATAGAAAAGTTAGGAAAGCGTTGGAATGAATGTATCGCTCTTGAAGGAGACTATGTTGATGAATAAAGAAGAATTTTGGCAAAAAAATGTTGTTTTAGTAGTTAGTCTCGGGACTTATTGATCGATGTGTTAATATGTTCTTAGGCAGCTACTAAACGCCAGCACAATAATAGATTCAGATGAAAAAAAAAACTGAAAGTAATACCAGTTCCAGGTCTTTTGAAGTTTGAATTATGTTAAGCAAACATATTAATCATTAGTCCATACCTAAGACAAAAAGTAAAAGATTCTGATAGATGAATTTGATCAGGGTGCCATAGAAATCAAACTATTATTCTTTGAAATTATAATGCATCTTTTTTTATAGGCCATCCACTCATACTAGGATGATCTGTGTCATCAAATCCAAGTCATAATGTAATTATACGAATTATTATAATTAAACTTTTTTTTTTATTACAATTCTAGACTATTTAAAGTAATAAAGCTTTAATAATTTATCAATCATCCATAAGTGGAAAAGTTCCACGAAGAATAAAGAACATTAATTGGACGCGGCCTTTAGTAAATCAAATATGTCTCGCAAAGGACAACCGAATAACACATGCTATATAGTTTCATCATCCAGACTACACTCGCGGCCGGGATTCTCCACAATACCCATTCTGTAAAGTTGACTAGCCATCACGCAGTGACCCGTCCGCAAACGACACATGACAGAAACTTTCATCTTATAATGTGTTATCTTATAACATATTATTATTATTATGTGGTGGTATTGCTACAGGCGGCACAATGAATGGTATCGGCCCTGACTACTCACCGCACATCAAACCGCATAACACGCTCACGATAAGCGATTGCCTGATGGCTTTGTCGCTGTTGATAAGAGTCACGGTGGAAAAATCGATGCAAAAAAAGCGATGAAGTGTGATTTTTTTAAATATCAAATTATGCATAAATAAAATAGGATTCAAGGCGAAATTTCCATTAAATTCGATTGGAAATCGAATTCATTTTTCAGAAAATATATCATTTAAAAGACGATCAGTGAATTACACAATATCAGTGAGTTACAAAATGAGCACAGTTTTCGATAAGACTTCAATCAAAATATATCAAATTCACGATTTAAAAAAATTTAGATCCTTTAAAATAATCAGGTGAAGATTGAGGTCGCGCAGTGACGCGATAGAATTCTGCGTGGAATATAAAAAAACAAAAAAATCAATTCAATATCAATTTCTTTTTTATCAATTTTCACGCAAAGCTCGCTCTATCTGATATTTTGGCATTAATTTATTTTGTATAACGTGTTTATTTTCTTTATGTGATTATGATGTTTTCAAGTGCTATTCTGTATATAAAAAGAGATATATAAATCATTTACGAGTACCTAACACATTTTTAACAATTAATATTTTTTTATACCAATAAGAAATACCTCTAGTTATATTGTACAATGTTTTATAATACAGTTAAGTATAAATTCATGGACTGAATTAAAATTAATTTGAAATCGTGATTTTTTCGAAGCGTAAATAATTATTATTTGGATCATTTTTAATATAGAACTACTGGTTTTCTAACTTGATTATATTAACATTGTTTTTAATATTCTAGAAAAACATTCTATAAATTTTATTTTTTTTTAACCTTAATAGAATCGCGTTAGAAGATTTTTATGGGTATAGTCGATTAGTTTAAAACAGTTTTAGCATTTATTGCGGTGTATGGTTGGATTAGGATAGGCTGACCACAAAGCGATGTTAGAAATATATTATAGGTACACATAGACGACTGTCCCTTTTGAATAAGGTCTCAAATCTTTAATATTTCAAAAAATTATTTTAAAGAAAGTATTTTGAGCTTTCTTAGTAATGTTTCGGCTAAACAAATATTTCTTATATATTAACTTTTAATTATTATTATTACTGCATGTAATTCATTAAACTTTGTATTTAATTGGTTTTAACATGTTTATGTACGCTTTATAAAACAAATAAATAAATAATTTAAAATGCCCACTTAAACACGAACCTGCCCAGTCGATTAAAATGGATCAAGTTCATTTGAAACACAAAATAAAACAAAAACATTAAAAAAATGTTAACCATCAGAGTACGAGCGTTGGCGATATAAATATTATATCTATAGTAAAGTAAATTAATAAAGATAAATACGACTACGAACAAATTCACAGCTAGAGAGTTAAAAAAGACTATCGTCAAGGGTCCACTCCCCAACTCAGGCACAACCCTTAGCCACCACTTATGTTGTGGCGTAAGTCCCGTTAGGGGATGGTGTTTTATTTTTCATGATTTCCTCGGAAATATACTGAAGCTGGCAATACGTTTAATTTTTGTATTCAGTAAATTTAATTTATGTTTGAAAATTTAATGAGAGTTGTTAACGTGTTGATTTGGCTTAAAATGTGTTTCGAAGGTGTTACAACCATCCCCAGGGACAAGCTAAAAAATATTACCGAATATTTTACTTATATACCATAAACTTGTTAACTAAATAAGGGCTGGTGTAAAGTAAGGCGAGAAAGAGTACTTTAAAACAGTTAGGACATGTCGTATGAAAAAAGTTGACTAAATAAATTGAATGGCGTTTTGGTAAAGACGTATATGTCATCAATTACTTGTCAGTTTGAAGTTTTGCAACACTTGTATTCCTGAAATACAGACCTCAAGTAAACTTTGAATACATAAATAATTTACGTATTCAAAGTTTACCTTTAAAATTTACCTGAGGTCTGTATTTCAGGAATACAAGTGTTGCAAAACTTCAAACTGACAAATAAGTAATTGATGACATGTACCTCTTTACCAAAACGCCATTCAATGAACCACGTGAACGTGATAACGGAAGACCGAAAAAAGTATCGTTGGACCGAGCAAATTACATTTGGATCCAACCTAAATATTTGCGTGTTTTGATATAATTTAGAAAACATCCAGCTGCATTTTATACTTTTTTATCAAACTTTTCAAAACGAAATTTAAAATAATCGAGGTGCATGGACGCGCGGTAACGCATTGGACTTCAGTGCGGAAGGTCGTCGGTTCGTACCCCGCGCTGTGCTACTCCCCTCGTACAACATAGGCACTTTTCCCGCCTAGTGTTCGAGGGTATAAAGATACCTATCATTTCGGTCATGTCTATTCTTTAAAAAAAATTGATAACCATATGTTCTACTTAATTATATGGCGTAATTACGTGAATGAAGGTTTTTTTGGAACCACGATTAACGCTCAGGATACGTTCCTGAAGATAAAGCACTAAACTAATTTTACCACATAGTAAATAGGGATAATGGAATACGCAACCAAGAATAAACAAGTTTTATTTAAAAAAAATTATATTAACTTGCATAATTATCATATATGCATAACACATACTCATATCATACATACATAAACAGAAATACAAAGTTTATTTTTGTGCTGTCAAATGTTTTGGCTCTTCTGAAATTCTTAATGTTATCAAGTATTATTTGACGGTTTTTTTCTCTCACTAAACAGTTGTCGATATCAAGAGATTGCATCCAAAACGTCTCTTCTTGCTTTTGCCCTTTTCTCAAAATCTGAATCATTCGATACAAATTAATCTATGATTTGATTATCGTCACCAAACTTTTACTGGTGAAATTTGCAGCATGTTCTTTGGATTCTTCGTTTTCAAAATCACTTTTTTCAGATTCTGCGTGAATCTTTTGTTTTCCTAGTTCTTGAAGGTCATCGTCGGTAAGGCTCAAAAGGCACATAGTTCAAAATATCATAATGTAATTTATATAACCGATAAGTTATAAAAAATGTAACAAAATAAGTCGACTTTAGAAAAGCATCTCCAGACTTTGATTTGGACTCCACAAAAAACCAACCTTCGACTCTCCAGCCCTGTGTAAAACTAAAAATACATAGAAATAACATGGACCTACATAAAAAAAAAAGAATGTTAAATTTGAAATCATTTTATTATGACTCTTTTTTATGCATTTTGAAAAGCCCTTGACTCGAAATATATTTAAGATACAATGTTAGTAACAATATCAGTTTGTTTGTTTCAATAATAAAGTCAAAATAATAAACACTGTAAATTGAGTTGTTTTTGTACCTGCATCACATTTTCGTAAGTGGAAAAAAAAGACTGGGAAGATATTTTACGTAACATAAGCAATCGTAACCGAAACGGAGAAAAATATAAAGTTGTCATGACCTATTAACAAATATCGTCTGATTGTTTGTAGCCTTTTGAATGAAGAAAATTGAAAACGCATTTTTTTATCATGATTAGTTCGTTATAACGGGCGGTATTGTCAGATGTAGCACATAGGCGGCAGTATTCCTAGCGAAGATCCTGTGGATACTACCGTAAAGTCGTCTCCCTGTCTGGGTAGATCAATTAAATTGAGCGCCAAATTTTCAATCGCGGCATACTTTCATTCAGCTTCTTGTACAGTTACTTTCATTAATGGGTTACCTAAAATTCTTTTGATTCGATCATCGACCCATGTTTCAATTATCAAATTTTAATTCAATCATCGAACCATGTTCAATCATCGAACCATGTTCAATCACCGAACCATGTTCAATCACCGAACCATTCATCTATAATATTGTTTTCGTTGTTTATATGTTTATTAAATCCTCTTTAAATTATACATGCATAAAACCTGGCCTAAAGTGTGAAGCAAGCTGCTTTTCTGATGTTTTTAATAAATTCTGTAGATATTTTATCAAGCCCTCTCATGCAAAATATCGTTACCATTATGGTCAGTTGAAGAAAAGGGCCCGATGTGCTTTTATTTTTAATAATGAATATGTTGTTCGTCAAGTAGTCATATCTCTTATATGGACAAATGTTTCGTTCCTAACTTCATTTCAAACGTGCTGAATGTATGTTATTATAAAAGGTAATTGTTTAGAGCATTTTTTTTGTAATTGCTCACCCAAATTTGTTAAGAGGTTTTTGGTGTCATTGTGAAGATAAGATAAGTTGTTTTTCGATGATTGATGCAAAAACGAGACACAAACAAAAAAAAGATATGTATAGTGAGTGTATAGCGATGACGCAGTAAACGATTGTGTATCGAATGTGGTTTAAAAAATCCTTAATGGTGGTACGCTATTCGAAGATGATGTCTGTTCTGGACAGCCGATTACCACTGATGACGACCAAATCAGGCTTTGATCGAGAATGTCCATCTACGAATTTGAAATTAATGAGATATTGAAAATATGAAAAACCATCGTCAACAAGGATTTGATGCAATTTAACGTTTGAATTTGACCTAAGAATACAAAAGTACTTTCTGGACAACCCAATGTATTTTTAGATATTAAAATTAAATGTATTTTTTATTTTTGTTATATACACCATTGAAATAATCCAAATGCTGGTAACATGTTTTCCATGGAAGAGCTCAATATGTTTCTTTGTAGTTAAACCGCACAGCTTTCTTCTGATAGATAAAACAGAGGGCTCAAAACACCCTGGGACAATTTGGATTTGACTATGTCGGTAATCGAACCCAAAACCTCAGAATGCAAAATAAGCATTTAATAACTAAGCCACAGAGAAGATTTTAATCAAACTAAACCGATTATATTTCGCAGTATCATATTTAATTGTGCAATATTCAATTGATGAACATGATACAAAAATTAAGATTGCGTTTGTCAAAGTATGCATGTTCGTGTTTAAATATTCATGACTTAAAAATATATTTCAGACTTTCCAAAGTTTATTTGGAGCAAAGTTAAAAGAATAAATTATAAAATCAAGAGTTTAATTGAATGATTATTGATTACACAACTTGCACAACAATGGTCTTAATTTTATTATCCGGCAAGAGAAATGATTGCTTTCTATTGAATATAAAAAAAAATCACGTGGAAGTTTCATGACACCAAAATAAATGTAACAGAGATATTCTAAGCTCAGAATAAGAATTTAAAGAATTGTCTGATAGATAATTAAAATATAAAAAAACTATTAAAACAATACTTACTAAACTCTTTTAGCTCTCGATCAAAGTGATTGTATACAAAGTGTCCGCGTACAAATAATTAATTAACTTAAAAAGCAACTGTAAAGTTTTTGAAACACAAAAATAAAACAATATTCTTTCACAATTAACTTTCAAAAACAACACACAATATTCCACAAAATACACAGGGGACGGAGCAAATCGGGAAACAGATTTTATATTTTGATCACAACCGACAAACCGATAAACCAACGCCAACACTCCACTCTGCACAACGGGCGCCACATTAATAAACGGTCAAATGCTAAACTAAATTGACATCTGGTGTCGGTGTTGCTAACATATTTTTATTTCCAACAACAAAAAATAATTTTCTACCTACGTATTGATGTTTGTAACTTTTGTTATTCTCAAATTTAAGATAATCAAACATCACACTATTTACGGAATAAGCCTGTTACTTGGCTTTCTTCATCGTTCACACAATTTTAAAGATTGTAATCACTATGGTCCTCAACCACCCTTCTCCAGCACAAGTGTTCTATTAACAACCTAAATAGCGGGTTCTAAAATGAGCACCCCGTTGCTTTTTTCACTGTCACTCTATCGAATGAATATGTGATCAATATACCTTTACCATTCATGATTTTGCTTAAGACTGTCACTTTCTCCCGGCGCTATGTGTCCAAAGCATCTTAAGATTCTTTATGTCCACAGCTCAAATAGATACGTCTCAATCGCATTATATTCAATAATTGATAGATTCGCTCATCTGCGGCCATCTGGATCAATCAGCAGAGCACATTCTGTGGTTCTACGATGAAAATCGAATCTCGATTTCCAAAGGGAAGCCCACTTAGTCTTACATCGATTAATCTTCGAACCGACTTGCTACTCCGATCTAGTGGCGTCAAAGGATATTTTTGTGGCATTTGAAATTTTCTGTGAAAATACTGGCAACTTGACAGACTATTTGAATTCCAGGCTTTAAGCCACTTTAAAACAGCAAAAAATTTGCGCTGCGAGTCATTTCCCTTTTCCCGTGATATTGGATCATATCCCGGGTCACGCACATAAAAAATTAAAGAAGATTTTGATCTTCCAGTGTAGATCGCATTGGATGTGGACTTATTTTGTCCCCCATAACAGCGAGGGTGGAGGTGGGTTCGAACTGAACTTAACTGATTGTAATTTGTTTTATCAAACACTGTTTATTCCACTTTTTGTAATGGCATAACCCTACCGGTTTCAAGGCTTTCACCTCATCTTGAGGGGAACACAAACAAGACTTAACTGATTTGTCCATCTGGCATTCCATGAAATATGTAGGAGCCGCTTCCAACATCACATCTCAAAGATACAAATTCTTTATCCAACACGCATCTTGAGTGTCCAACTATACACTATGAGTATATAAAAAATTGAGAAAACGAAGGTATGAACCAATTGAGTTTTGGTTTTTCTTTGAATTGCTCGATCCCTTCAGATCATTTTCAGCAATATATCTCTTAAAGACAGATACATTAAGTGCATTACCTTATTATCGCTGTCAGTGATTAGAGTCCAGATGCACAAGTTTCAAGTCCTGCACCTCATTATTTCTTGTTACAGTCAATGGACATGAATTTCGTTTTACTTCTATTGATGCGCAAGCTGAGCATCTCAATCTTTATACTTCTGCTGGATGTATCAATAGTGTTATCTGCAAATCGTGACATCGTCCGGAATCACCACTGCCCAAAAAGTCAAGGTAACAAAAATCCTAAAAATTATGATGGTAACAATTTTTTGTGATTGTTAGAAAATCCTACTGATTAACTTCAAAGAGAGAAACACTACGGTTACTGGCGAGTATTATGCATCATTAATGTGAAATTATAGGATACCATAAAAACAATACGTCAAGGAAAGTTGTCACAAGGAGTAAAATTATTGCATAACAATACTCCAGTGCACACTTCTGTTGTAGCAGACTACCATTCAATACTTTGGTTTCCAAGAATTGAATAACCTCACTATTATCCCAATTTTAACCCTAATGATTAATTGCGTGGAAAAAAAATTAAAAGTGATCTTCACAGAGTCACACCATTTTGAGAGCACAACTTAAGAATATTTGTTCAGTGCTTTTGAAAAATTTATTCATTGTTCTAAAAATGTACATAATTGAATAACACAGAGACATAATTGAAAAATATTTTGTTTGTTTCATTTATCACCTTTTTCATATCCTTGGACTGGAAACTTTTGGACCTTACTATGTAATTGATCTGGATAAATCATGTAATGGGCAAAAAGGAAAAGAAAATAATCAAGTGTCTCCTAATAAAACTTAATTTATTTACATTAAAAATTAAACATAATTTATTAATTTTATATCATTTGAATATCATCTACAATGTTGAAATTTAATAATGCTTCTTCATAAGCCTTTCTTTCTTTGTCAGTTCTAAGAGTCGCCCAAACTTCATTCAATCTTTTTCTTTGATACGTTTGTAAATATTTAAAACAATGCTTCATGGATGCTCCAACATATAGTGTACTTAAAGATACTATATTTCCATCTATTTTGTTCACAAATGGTAATGAACTGGCCAGTATTCTATGTGGTCCATGGCGAACTTTTATTAGAGCTATTTTTGTTTTTTCATTACAATATTTTGTGGTAAATCCTGCTTTTATTGCTGCTACTCCAAAATCTCCGTGCATTTGTTGCACTCTTTTGATAATTCCATAGTGAAAAGAATTTGGTTTTAATTGTAACGGTGCTTCTTTTGATTTTCCCGGGACATTTATTTCTATCACAAAATACCTGAAATTTTTTTTTTAAATTAAATACAATAAAATTATCTGTACAATAGTTGGTCGAGTTTGAATTGAAAAAGATGTTTTAAAAGACATTTGAAGCTGAAAATGGTCAAATGCTATCTATGATCAATTAGTTGATGAGTTCTGTTATCTGGCAGTATGTTTACGTGTGATAGGCGAGTTGAAAGGGACATTGAAAGAAGGGTAGCGACAGGGAACAAGATAAACGGAGCACTCAATGTGACAAACAACAACCATGCTATATTAAAAACGACAATACATAATAGTGTATTGGTGTCCATATTGACATATGGAAGTGAAACTTGGATTTGGTAGAATAAAGGTAAAAGTAATTCTGTCGAGTTGTAGATTAATGCTGCAGAGATGCATACACTAAGGAAAAATTGTGGAGTGTCACTGTATGAAAAAAGACAGAATGTAGACATCAGAAATGAATACATGGATAAAATTAATGTTAAATGAAAATTAGGATGGTTTGGAGATGTGGAAAGAATTAATAATGAAAGAATGACTAAGTAAGTCAAAAGTGCAAGGTGTGCTAGAATAGGCAGATCGATGAAAAAACGTACCTGGATAAAGTAGACCAGATTTTGAAAGAAGGTAAAGGAGTATAAATATTAGAAAGTTGTGCATGACAGCATGTAAAAATGTGGAGAAAGCAAACGTTGTGTACTTAGATAGAAAAGTTTGGTGATCTGTACTCTGACTACCCCGCAAGGGACATGGCGTGATGCACTCTTGGTGTTACGCATATGTATGTATTTGTTAATTTTTGTTGTATACAAAGTCTCTAAACTGAAATTCTGAAGTATATATATTAATTACACACTGGGTAGAGAGGGTAGGTATAGGAATCTTTATCATGAAAATTTGCTTATAAAGGAGTAAGGGGCAGAAGAGGAGACTGATAGGGGGTACTAGTGGTCAGCCATTCTTTTAAACTTTCATTAGGTTTTACAAGTTGGAGCATGTATGGACACTGGCCACCTTCATTGCATGGGCAGATATTACAGTAAAAAAAATTATCCCTCTACCCGCAGTAGTATGTCAACTATACTTAAGAAATTGTAGCACGGTTCCTGTGACAGTTCACAAATTTGCCCCAATACAACTTTGTAACGATGTTCAGTAATTTTAATTATTTTATCAACTTTAATATATGCCTCAATTCTAATAAATAGCAAGTTATTTAGGTAAATACATTACATAAAACTAACAATAATGACAATTTAATACATCTTGTTACAAATTAGCAAAATAGTGGCAGTTTGTTAAAATCAAATAATATTTGGTGACGTTAGTCAAAAGTCACTACGTTAGTCTGAATTGGCTCGGGATGGGGTATTCGATAATTGGATTTTGGATTTTTTTATACCTAAAATGAAATGTTCGTAATTAGTATTAATTCATAGTGGATCTTGGCCTATTTAAAGATAGATATAAATCATACAATACATTAGAAAGGCAGTATAATGATAATTGGGAATTAAAACATCAGTTTAGAGAGAAACATTTTTCGATTTGTAAAAAAATATTCGATTTGTAAAAAAAAAACGATTTTACCCCATCCCTTGACCATTGACACATGACGATTCAAACGTCACAGGAACCATCCTACATTTTCCCAAGTATAGAGACAATAGAAGACCTTTTGTTTCATTATATTCTGAAATACTAAAAATGAAATATTGCACGGTTATCAAGTTTCTTTCTAAAGAAAGGAAAAGCCTAGCAAAAATTAAACGACGTTAAGATGCTGTCTACAGAATTTTCTCTGTGCTACTGAGAATAGACGTATGAAATTTTAACTGTATATAGCCTGAATATACAATGAACGTGGCCGGCATGGTAAGTGTCCATACACACTCTAACTTGTTCTGGGAGGAAACTTTTGGATCTTAGTATTTTATGGGAAATAAAAGGTTATCACTGATAATCCAATTAAGTTTGCCAACAAGAATACAGAATTATTTCTAGATAGTTTATTGCTTGGCAAATAAATATAGTTAGTGTTGTTGGCGTTAAAAGGGTATGAGGTATATAATTAATAGGATTGTTCACAGTGCAATTTGTTACACGAAAACTTTGTAAATATAAAATGTATTGCCTTTTCTTTGAGTAGTTGGGTTAGGATAGGTGAATTCCAGACACGAGTGTAAGATAACAATTTTATTAATTTAGTCAAAATAAATAACAAAAATCAAAACTAAATGTAACAATTACGATTTGAAAGGAAATTTGGGGGACACCACGGTAAAAGTTTATTTTTTAACAATTTGATTATAAAGTAAATAAAAATGGGATAAATATATGTTTCATTTGTAGTTTTGATAAGTATTCATTATAAAAGGAGACGTAATGAAACCAAT
This sequence comes from Odontocerum albicorne, assembly GCA_949825065.1. Classification (NCBI taxonomy): domain Eukaryota; kingdom Metazoa; phylum Arthropoda; class Insecta; order Trichoptera; family Odontoceridae; genus Odontocerum; species Odontocerum albicorne. Next base: position 8,854,864 of record OX463840.1, on the reverse strand, counting down.
CTAAACAATTATCGAAAGCATTGAATTTAGCACATCACGATATAATTGCCATAACATACTGTATCACAATATAAAAAAAAATCTATATTAGAATATGTACCTGTTTTTAAAACGAACCATTTTAAAATAATTTTACTAATCAAAGCTTTATTTTACTATGTGAAAATTAATCAGTAAAACGCTTCGGAGGAAATTAAAATAGCCTTTTTATTTTGTATACTAAACAGCTCAAATAACGTGGGATTTAAATTTGACATAACATTTTTGAGTTGCCATAACTAAGCATGTCTTCTTCTTCTTGAATAATGACCGTGTGTGACAATATATATAATGTAGAACATGAAAAATGCGATGCTGAAGTGAAAAGAAAAATTAAAATGATACGGAAGAGCAGAATCATTACCGCCACGATAAAAGTGCGCCTAGTTATGTATCTTACCTTCATAATATTCATATATGGCGCGAAAACTTAAAAATCTGAGAGAGCAAACAAGAGACGTAGAATAAATGCATTTGAAATATGCTGCTGGGGAAAAATGTTACAAATTCCATGGGCAGCAAGACAAACTGACACACTCATTCTTGAAAAACTGAATCACTGACGCTAATAATAAACTTTCGGCGAGTCTTCCGATTCTTTGGGTACATCGCTCATGGCCAATGAGATAGTTTTGAGAGGTTCATGATTACCCGAATCGTGAAAGAACGACGCAAAAGAGGAAGAGTCGTTGCGTCACAATGCGTTGGACTGACCAAGGGAAAGATGCAACTTAACTGTCTTTAACGACTGTCACGTTTGATCTTCAAATCATATGTCTTGTAAATTATTATTTAATGTATAAAATTATAAATAGTGCTACATTCTGGTTTTGAGGGATCGAAAGTTTATAACAAAGTACTTTTTACTTTATAAGATAAAACATGTTCGATATTGAAACTGTGTGATCTTAATGCCAAAGAAGTATCCTAAATGTCACAAATTTATCTCGAAGTTTCCAAAGTGTCCAACAATGGGAAATTTTAATTGGTATTAATATAAAAAATCATATCTACGTATATTTTAGTGGTATATATGCTTAAAAATTTCAAATATTCAATTTGTGATCTTAAAGGCATAATTCTAAAAAAAAAAAAGCATGCAGTCGTCGTGAAGGCTTCTATTTCACCATAAAAAGTATTATAAGTAATTCACTTTAGTATTATAATCAATCCAATTTTTGCAATATTTTAACAAAAAATAACAATTATCTTATGATGGCCTCTGTGATTTAATTCGTAAAACTCCTAACTTTCAACCCGTGGATTACGAGTTCGATGCAAGAGATTGCCACGAAGCAATTAATTTACCAGGCTGTAATGTATGCAACCTAATGCAATAAAATGTAATACAATGCAATGATTATAACATAAAACCATAATGAATATAATTTTTTTTTTCAATAACCGGGCACTTACAAAATTTAAACACATTGCAGAATATAAACAAAAATTCATAACATTACGAGAACATTTGTAAAGTTTGCATATATAATATAATGTGGAAAGTTCCATATAAATTACATATGGTGGTCTTACAATTAATTGTCTGGATAATATTTTATCGTACGTAACACACATCAAATGCACTTATTTAATTTGGTGCCGGGATGCCTATTGTGTTATTATTGAAACAGGAAGAAGTTATTAGGTGCGATAGGCAAGGTTTTTTTAAGTTGTCGTTGAGAGGTTGTTTTTCACGCTGAAAGGGCTCGCCGTTATTTTAGAGAAAAAAGTAATGGAACAAAAATACAAATTTGGTAATAAGGATTATATTTCCATATCATAATTGTTATTAAAAACTCTATTTTATTTCTGGCAACAATAGGCTTAAAGTGTCACGTTGACGTATATTTGAAAAAAAATGCTCTCGTATCAAACTTTTCTTTTTGTTATCTGGTCGGAAATAAAAATGTTATCGCAGCTGTTAAGATAAACACAAGTTTATAAACATGCCATATTATGGCTTAATATAGTAAATACTTCTTTATAAGTCTTCTAATCTCTTAATTTACTTTAAACGTAATTAGTTTTTCGCCATTTCTAGTGAATTCAGCAGTAAACAGAATGAGTTATAAAGAAGGGTTATTTATTGGAGTGGATGTTGGCACTGGAAGTGCCCGAGTTGCTCTTGTTAACGAAGTTGGGAAAATTCTAAAAGTCTCTACGAAAACAATTAAAACTTGGAAACCAGCAAATGATTATTTTGAGCAGTCATCCGATGATATTTGGAATGCTTGTGTTACAGGGATAAAAGTAAGTAAATAGTTGTAACCGACAAATAATCTTTCTTCTGGAAAAAACTCACGAGATGTGTTTTTATTATGTTCTATGTGAAGAAATAAATTAAAATTAAATACAAGTAAAACGGAAAGATAGTTCAAATTTGTATGTCGATGTCTTTCAACAATGAAAATAAAACTCTTATTTATTCATTTGTGGTGTTGTGTCTGGATTGTAACTATTTATTCTGGTTTGCCTGATTCACAAATTTCTAGTCCGTTTTCAATGTAGCTGCTAGGTTTATATGTGGTATTTATAAGATACTTAGTTTTGAAAACAGGTGTCTCAGGAGGATATTGAGAATCAGGTGGTATGGTATGACCACGTAACAAACGACGCTGTACGCCGGCGCAACCGGCAAGGGTCTGTCGTCTCTGTAATTTGGGAGAGGCGATGGTCCTGGCTGGGACATGTTCTGAGGATGCCCGATGATAGTTGGCCGAGGAGAGCGCTGTTTGTCTGTTGTCCATTGGGGTCCCGACGGCCTGGAAGACCCTCTCTCATGGTGTACCGTTTCTATGACAAGGAAGTCAGAGCGTTAGGAATGTCGTGGAGGGAGATTATCAACACCGCCCAAAACTGCTCTGAATGGAGAAGACTGGTGGCCTCCCTGTGCTCCCTTGTGGAGCTTTGAAGGGTGTATTGATTGATTTATAAATATTGGCATATTGTTCCCCTCCAAAAATGTCTACACTGGTATAAGTGTCGCAAATTGATTTATTTCGAACTTTGTATTCAAGTCTCATAATGGGATGTCTTCATTTTATCTCTAATCTGTGTCTGAGATATGTTTCTTTGGAGAGAAGTAGAATTTTGAGACTAAAATGAAATACGAAAGAACATTTTTCTTTCCAGTTTTTTTAATTTTTTTCAGTGTTATTAATGACTTATTTCAGGATGTTTTAGTGAGTATACCAGCTAATAAAATAAAAGGGATAGGGTTTGATGCGACTTGTTCTCTAGTTGCCTTGTCTAGTAATTTCCAACCTCTCACTGTGAGTCCGACTGGCAAAAATGAGCAAAATATTATCTTGTGGATGGACCATAGAGCAAAGCAAGAAGCAGAATTCATTAACAACACAAATCATCCAGTTTTAAAATATGTCGGCGGAAAAGTGTCTCTTGAAATGGAAATTCCTAAATTATTATGGATGAAAAAAAATCTTCCGGAAACTTGGAAAAATGCCGGTTACTTTTTTGACTTGCCTGATTTCTTAACATGGAAAGCAACTGGAAGTAATAGTAGATCATTATGTTCTGTTGTTTGCAAGTGGAATTACGAAGCTGACAATACAGGGCTTCAATCCTGGAATGAAGAATATCTTACTAAAATAGGACTCAATGACTTAATGGAAAATGGCTGTCTTAAAATTGGCAGCCAAGTTCTTCCTCCTGGTGCTTTATGTGGCAAAGGACTTTCTGATAAAGCTGGAGCTGAATTGGGTTTGCTCTCTGGCACACCAGTTGCAACATCTATAATTGATGCTCATGCTGGTGGTCTTGGGATGATTGGATGTTCAGCCCCTAATGTTTCATTTGACTTTGGCAGTAGACTTAGCCTCATATGTGGCACATCAACCTGTCACATGGCTGTTAGTGAATCTTCAATCTTTGTTCCTGGAGTTTGGGGTCCATATTACAGTGCAATGGTTCCTGGTCTTTGGTTGAATGAGGCGGGACAGAGTGCTTCAGGAATTCTTGTGGATCATATCATTGATAGTCATCCTGCTGCGCAGAGCATCAAAGACAAATGTTTTGGTGGCAGGTAAAGAGAATATCTCTATTCACATTAATAATCAATAACTTGTACAAAGTTGTTTATTGAATAAGTGCTTTCATAGACATTTTCTTGGAATTCCAGTAGAGTTCTATTCCGATTTAGCTGACCGATCAAGTGGAGGATGTAATGGGCCCAATCTTAAACGCTAACTTCTCTAAACTGAGTGTTGATATAGATTGAAAGGAATTGTATAAAGCTATCATTCCATTCTGCCAAAACTTGGCATCTTTCTGGGTGAGGAACTGCTCCAGATGATTCTTTCGGGCCTCCAGGGAAGTGCTTCCCCATAAGGGAATTCTGCGTGCGTGGGGTAGGACATCGCTTGTCTATCAATTTTTGCCGGGCCTGCAAAATGTTCGGTGTTGTCCTAGTTACAGATGACACCCTTCTTATTGACTGATTCTGTGAGCTTCCGGTTGATTGCTGCCTTCTATTGCCCCGATTACATACAATATTTCTCTGAATTGATCATCTGGTTTTGTGAGAGCAGTTTGTAGTAGATGATTCCTTTTCTGGATGAAGACTGGCCTTCGGGCTGAAAGTGGTTGTTCAACTTGCTTATCCCACACTCTCTTCCGCTTTACATTATGTTGTAGATCAGTGCTCCGCAACCTTTTCTCACTTGCGACACACCAAAATTCTTCCTAGAATTCCGCGGCACACCAAAAGTTAAAATATTGGGTGTACAAATAAGTCACCGCCGTTTAACAAAAGTTGGCGCCACCAGTAAGTTATGGTTAAAATTGTCAGATGTAAAATGTCATTATCGTAAGGTTGGACATCTGTCAACAACATGACCTTGAAATATTAGTGAATTTTTATCAGTATAACATATTTTTTTGTGTTCGAAAATGTCAAGTTTTGAGCCGAATAAGCGTCATTTGCGGGAACTTTTGATTTACTTCTTCAATTTGAAGAAATCTGCAGCTGAGGCGCATCGATTGCTTGTAGAAGCATATGGTGAGGCTGCCTTAAGTGAGAGAAGTTGTCGTGAGTGGTTTCAAAAGTTTAAGAACGGTGAATTTGACATCGAAGACAAAGAACGTAGCGGAAGGCCGAAAGTGTACGAAGACGCGGAATTGGAAGTATTATTGGATCAAGATTCGTGCCAAACGCAAGAAGAACTTGCACTTACATTAGGAGTGACTCAACAAGCAATTTCACATGGGTTGAAATCATTGGGAATGATTCAAAAAACAAAGAAATTGGGATTCATATGAACTGACACGGAGAAACTTTGAATGCCAATTTTCCACATGTGAAATGCTGCTTGCCAGGCATAAACGAAAGGATTTTCTGCACCATATAGTCACTGGTGATGAAAAATGCATCCATTATGATAATCCAAAAAGGAAGAAATCATGGGGATCCCCTGGTCATGCTTCAACATCTACGGCTAAGCCAAATATTCATGGAAAAAAACTCTTGTTGTGTATTTGGTGGGATCAGCTTGGTGTCGTGTATTATGAGTTGCTCAAATCGAATGAAACCATTGCTGGGGCTGTCTAACGAACATAATTGATGAGATTGAGTCGAGCACTCGAGGAAAAGCGCGCCCACTACTACGCCAGACACGACAAAATTATTCTCCTGCATGATAATGCTAGTCCACATGTTGCGGCACCGGTCAAAACCTATTTGGAAACACTCAATTGAGAAGTTTTACCCCACCCGCTGTATTCACCAGACATTGCTCCTTCTGATTACCACTTGTTTTGATCGATGACGCATGGCCTGTCTGAGCAGCACTTCACATCATATGAAGATACCAAAAATTGAGTCGATTCGTGGATAGCCTCAAAAGATGATGATGATGACTGACGCGGTATTCGTATGCTGACAGAAAGATGGGGAAAAGTAGTGGCAAGCGATGGGTACTACTTCGAATAAAACATGAGGTTCCGTTCTTTCACAATAAATGCCCATTTTTTTATAAAAAACGGCGGAAACTTATTTGTACACCTAATATATAGTATAACGCATGCGCATATGTCTTCAGCGACTCGCATAAGGGTAATTTTTCTTTGTCTATGACTAATTTGGTGCGGCCATGGTGTGTACAAAGCACACTACGCAGTTTTCAACAGTTGGCAACAGGCGCTGGGGGACCATTGAAAAATTATTTAGTTATAATAATTATTCTATACTACATTTTGAAAAAAAGACAATATTATGAAAATTTATTTGTCATTGTGTATTAAATACATAATGAAAAATTGTAAAATGTCAAATACATTGAATTTGACCGCGGCACACCAGTGTGCCACGGCACACCGGTTGCGGAGCACTGTTGTAGATAATCCATTTTTTGTTGCCCATCACCATTGGTTTCATTATGAATGTTTTATATTTTATAAATTTCTTTTGTATCTGATTCCTCATATTGTAGGAGAGACTTAACAAAATAAATTATTTCACTAGTATTATATTTAAAAAAAAATTATGACGATTGTGTTTTTTAAATTGTTTGATGTTTTAAGTGTTTTATATTTTCAAAATGATTAATGACAATTACTTTTTCAGGCATATTCAAGATTACTTAAATGAGTTAATCAAAAACATGACCTCAAAACAGAATCTCACACACAGTTGTTTCTTGACCAAGAATTTACATCTATGGCCTGATTTTCATGGTAACAGGTCACCAATAGCAGACCCCTCACTGCTTGGGATGATATCTGGCTTAACTCTTTTTTCAGACGAGGAAAGTCTTGCTTTAATATACCTTGCTACATTGCAATCACTGGCTGTAAGTTTTTTCATTTTTTATAGTATTAAGTTTTATTTATATTCAAATATTATTTATGTAGTTCAAATTGATGTAATAAATATTTAAGAGAAAGTTCAGAAAGCAACCAACCATTATGAACATCTTGAAAATCAGTCATGAGGCCTTAATGTTACTTGGAAGTTAGTCACAAGAGACCTTACAGTGCTTCAGTGAAGTCACTCTCGTACCGGGATAGTCAGTCAACACGTTGTTGAGGGATCTTATATACTGTATGATAATGGCCGAGTAAGTAGATCAGCAAATTTGTATTGAGTTTTGCTTCAAACTTGTACATTAATTTGCAGAAATATATGAAAGAAGGCAGAATAAAAACATCAGAAATTAATGCATGGATAAAATAAATATAAGTAAGATGCAGAAAGGAGCGTTCAGATGGTTTGGACATTTGGAGGAAATAAATTACTAATTAAAAAAAAACTAACATATTTTGTGCATATATGAGGTAGACCGCGGAAAACCAAGCTGGATCAAGTAGATCAGATTTTGAAAGAAGACAATGGGAAGCACGAATAATAGAATATTGATTGTGTATGAAAAATATATAAATGTGGTGGAAGCGAAAGCTGTGTGTTTGGATACAATGTATGGAGATTTGTTTTATCTGCATACCCCATAAGGGACACAGCATGAAGATACGTGTGTATGTGGTATTTAATACTTCATTAAGAGTTAGTTAGATTAATATAAGGTTTTTACATAAATATTTTTTTTTGCAGTATGGTACAAAACATATTATGGATTCAATGATGAACAGTGGATACAAAAAATTTGAATCCATTTTGATATGCGGAGGCTTGTCAAAGAATAATCTCTTTGTTCAAATCCAATCTGATGTGGTTGGGTTACCAGTTTTACTCCCCGAGGAGACAGAATCTGTTCTGCTGGGCGCTGCTATTCTGGGAGCTCGTGCGGCCAATTTTTTCCCTGACATTGCAACAGCTGTAAAAAGCATGGGGGGTAAAGCATCTGTTTTATGCCCAAACGATGAAATATACAAATATCACCTTTGCAAGTATCAAGTATTCTTGAAAATGTTTGCTGACCAATGTTCCTATGAAATCTTAATGAAAAATTGTTGATTAGATGAATTTATTTTGTAGGTGTTAAAATTCTATCATTCATTAAAAAACTACACATTGCATTCTGCCTCAATATAGCAAATAATTCAATTACTTATTTTTTTAATTATATTTTAACAATTAATTAATGATTGTTATGAATAATTTAGAACAAAATTATTTTAGGTTTACTAATAAAACACATGCTTGTTTCTTGACATTTTGTACGCTTATTGCTGATTACATGCACAGTGAGTTTATCAAGGCTATTCGTTAATGCTAATTAATAAATTATAGAAAATTAAGTAATCGTTTGAAAATTGTTTAGTATAAAAGAATTACTTATTGTAATACAGTATGTTGGTTTATAACAATATATCAGGTCTGTAAATATGAAACCGGATTTTTTTTTTTGTAAATACACATTTATTGTATGAAAATGGTAAAAAATATTTTATTCAAAATATTGCCCATCGCTAGCTACACATTTTTCACATCTCTCTGGCATTTGTGGATGCCACGCCAAAAAAACTGTTGCTCTTTTAAGGCATACCAATCATCGAGCCATTTTCGTACATTTTCGTAAAAAGTGAAGCGCTGCTCAGCAGTGCGTGTCCCATCGATGCAAATAAGTAGTAATCGGATGGAGCTAAGTCTGGTGAGTAAGCCGCATGCGAAAGTATTTGCCAACTAAACGCCTCAATCGTTCCCTTGACCGGTTTTGCTGCGTGCGATGGTGCATTATCGTGAAGTAAAATCACTTTGTGTTGCCTCTTTTGATATTCTGGTCATTTTCACGCAATGCTTGGTTCAAATCCATAATTTGTTGTCAGTAGCGTTCAGTATTAACGGTTTCGCCAGGTTTTAGCAGCTCATAATAGATAACACCCTTCTGATCCCACCAAACACAGAAAATTGTCTTCCGTCCGTAGCGATTAGGCATTGCAGTCGATGTCGCTGGTTTGCTTGGAGTTACCCATGATCTTTTACGCTTAGGATTCTCAAAATATATCCATTTTTCATCGCCAGGGACAATTCGATGGAGAAATGGTTTTCTTTTGTACCTGGCGAGCAGCATTTCGCAATTGGTTTTTTGGTTTTCCTGCTGTCACTTTCGGTTTTCATTCAGTTCATGTGGAACCCATTTTCCCACCTCTGTATCTTTCCCAAGGCTTTTAAACGTATGGAGATGGCTTATTGTGTCACATTTAATTGATCCGCGAGTTGTTGCGTTTGAGCGTCATCCTCATCCAACAATGCTTGCAATTCGGCGTCTTGAAACTTTCTCGGTGGTCTTCCACGTTCTTCGTTTCTCATGTCAAAATCGCCACTTTTGAGTATTTTTAACCACTCAAAGTACTGTGATTTACCAAGAGCATGCTCACCGTAAGCTTCGACAAGCATTCGATGCGATTCTGCAGCAGTTTTCTCCAAATGGTAACAGAAAATCAATGCTGTCTGTAAATCGTAGTTTTCAGGCACAAAAACAGACATGTTAAACGCTATGAAAACATATTTAGTTGTATTAAACTTGTATTGTTATGAGTTAAAAGTCTTTGACAAATGTGAACACAAGAAAAAGGCGCCAATGACGTGATTTGACAGTCACTACATTGACAACTAGAGCCATCTATCAGCAAATTCCGGTTTCATATTTATAGGCCTGGTACATCTATATTTTTAACTCATATTTATAACAAATAAAAGTAAAAATACCAAAATGTTTTCTGAAAAAAATATGATTTGACATAAAAAAGGTACGTGTTATGCTATATTTTTTCTTCCTTTAATATACTTTGAATAAAAAGTTTTTGTTATGTTTTTAGTAAATGAAAACATATATATTCTTATGTTTGATCTGAACTGTGGCTTCCTTCCCTTTGCGATCATTGTCATAGTTTCAGATATAATATTAGGTTATAAAATAGAAATTTTTATATTATATTTATATTACTTGGGCATTGCCAAAAAGTATTTATGAGCCTTTTCAATGCCATGATGATTGGAATTTATTTATTTCCTGCTGCAAAAGAATTTGAAAAATAACCATTTCGGGTCGCATTTGAAAAAAAATTAAGTATTAGGATAAAATATTATCAGATGTGTAGTGCCACATTTATACATAGTAGATGGTGTCCCTAGGCAGTTCGTAACTTGCACCTCCCTCCCAGTACGCTGTTAAAAAAATGCTTGTCTTTTCCTTTTCGAATGATGACCTAAGATGATGTATAACGTTTCACACAACAAACCAATATATAGTAGTTTATTACTTCTTGTTTTCTTCTTCGCTTATGTATCTTTGATGTTATTTAAGTCCACATTCACTATTTTATCTGATTCTATTGATAATATGGCTAATATGTTAAGTCTGTTTTGTTTTAGCATGAATGTTAATAGTGTCAACCGTTACAAATTACAGTTTGCTAAGCTGTAACATTGAACATTCATAGTTATTATTAGGTTTTAAATATGAACTGAAGTGAATGCATTCTTCTATAAAGTACTCATCTAAATTGTTCTTGTACATATTTTCATAACCTATTTATGAATATTTGGCGAATCTTGGCTTGGTGCCTTTAGGCATATTCCTAGGATTGCATGTTAGCAAACGTTGCTCTGCAAATATATGTGATATGATTTTTTCTTGTTGAAAAAATCTCTATTAAACGTTTAGGCGATGCTTAAATATATTCCTGCATTAAAGCATCAGGATTGACGTAAACATATGGTATTATAAAATTCAAACCATCGCAGTATGCAAAAAATGTGACTGTTATCTTCGAATTCCATTATTATGCTAAGTTGGTGCTTAATTGAAATGACAGTCTCTAACTTTCTATAAGCGATGCACTCTTAGCTGTAATTCAAGTATCTCGCATACAAAGTGTTAAGTGACAATTATATTTAACATTTTATGTTTTGAACACATTTTTTCCTGTTTTATTTTAAGAGTTAATTATTATTGTTACTTGTTTGTGAATGTTTATATTTTTATTAGAACAAATTTTATTTTTATGAGCTGTTATATAAAATATTTTTGTATTAAATGGAATTTTATGGAAACTTGTTTTTATTAATAAATGTTTATGAATATATTGCATAACAATAACAACAAAATTTTATTGTAGCTTGGGTAAGAAGTATAAAAATATCACAACAATTACAACAGTATTTAAAAGGCCCAATTTAGATCCCATTGTTTAGTTATAATACTTGTTCTGTTCATTTTCCTAGATTAATTACACCAGAAGAACTTATTCCTGGAGAAGATAATTATGGATTAATGATAATCATTTTTTTTTAAGAATCCCTGGAGAATAATTTGAGTTATTAATAAAAATAATCAATTGCAAAAATATATGAATGTTCTGATAAAAAATATCTTCAGTTTGGTTTTTGACTTATAGGCAAATATTTTTAACTTTCTTCAAGTACTCTTTTTAAAACTAACAAGGATCAGTGTTTAATGTGTCTGTTGAAAAAAAAAGCTTCCACTATCACCAAAATATCAGCTTCACAGAATAAGTTTGTATGATACTTAATTAGATTAAGTTGCAGACTAAGCTTGATTTTACTTTGCCCTTTTTTTATCTGCAAACCTTGATCTCTGGAAATATTTCAAATGCACTGTTCTCTTAAAAATTGTATCGTTAATTTGGCCTTGGCGGAGGTCTATGACACTGGCATACAAAAGCTGGTACTCCGACTCCAGAAATGTCTCGATCTCGACGGCGGTTACGTTGAAAAATAGTTTAATATATTTGTGAAGTATCCTGTGAATTTCAATTAAATACAAGCATTTTTCGATTCTACATAAATGTAGTAACCTTACTTTCTGGATGACCCTCGTAAAAAGAAACAAACTCTAAAAATACTCGTAGATGAGATTTCCACTTTTTTAATTTAAGGAACCAAAAAAATAAAAAAACAATAATAGCATTATGTTAAAAGAAGAGATAAACAAAAAATATAAAGATGATATAAACAAAAAATTAATTAATTCATTTGTATGGTTGGTACCTTGCAATATATCCTAATTGAATTTGTGAACATATTGAATGTGGCCGGGGAAAACGTTTCGTTTTCGCTTTATTAATCAAGTTTTCAAATTCAAAACCACTACAGTTGTCACATAACTTGTAATTCATCATTCTACCTGTTGGCAATACTACTGCACATGGAGAGGCAGCAACATTAATATACATCTAGAGCATGTTCAAATTATTACTTAATATACTTAACATTTGTCCTCAGTGAGATACAGGCAAAACCCTAGTTTACTGGGGACACGATAAATGAAAGGCAACAAACCCAGATCTGAAAGACAACAAATCCATTAAAATTATGTGTCCAAATTAAATTACCTGTTGTTTTTTCACAAATTATGTATGTTTCTTGTCATGTGTAAAATAAATCAATAGTTTTTGGGCACTGTCGGAAATCGAACCCATGGGCTGCAGAATTGGCAAAAAATTAATCATATCACAATAGATCATATGATGCAGGCAATATTCCAGCATCAGAAAAGCAGCAAAAATCGGTGCAAAAATACTGAAAAAACAAATTTTCAAAAAAGTGGTGTTTAGTTTTTCTTTTCTTAACATTTTCTGATATTATTCGGGAAAACATGATTATTTTTATTGGAAAGTAAATAGCTGATAAACAATAGATGTATAGCTAATAAACAATAGATGTTGAACAACTTTTATGGGCTTGTTAGTAAAATAGCTGTATTCCAGCCTGGATATTACAGGCTCGATTCCTATCGAAACTCACTTTATTTAAAAAAGGGTTACAACCTGGTTTTCACTTAAGGCCTCTTTAACACATTTTTGATTGGTTGAAAGAGATTGCCACTTGGCAATAAACTCGCCAGAATGTACTGTATACAACGAAAATGTTGCACAATACAACCAATGACATTGGAATTATATAAGCTGCAAGGAAGACCTCTGTGGCCTAATATTTGTCAATAATTTTAAGTGCAGAAGAATACCAATTACCGTATTTTACGGACTATAAGACGCACTTTTTTCTTAAAAAAATTGCCTTAAAAATTCAGGTGAGTCTTATACTCGAAATTAATATAAAAATGTCCAGTGTTTGATTTAAAATTCCCGCCAGTCTTAAAAATGGCCATATATTCGATGCCGCGGGAAACCTATCTCTATCTGGCAACATTGGATTCAACTGGCAGCAGCAATGCACAGATGCGACGATGACGATGAAGAGGAAGAAGAAGAAAGTTCAGGTGACGATTTTCAGGAATTTTAAAGGTCAATTCGGTTTTATAAACTAAGAATTTTTTTTAGTCTGGCTTTGCAATCTAATAATAAAAATAGTAAAAATGTTTTTTTTTAATTGCCTAAAAATTAAGGTGCGTCTTATAGTCCGTAGCGTCTTATAGTCCGTAAAATACGGTATCTTGAGCTCAATTATTTTTAGTAATCCTAAAAAATATTTTAAATAAATGAAAATTACAAAGCAAGGACCTAAACTGTTTAAAATCTATGTTGTAAATTATAGCAATTGACTAACGTCTATAGTAAGTTGGCGGTGTTTTCCCGTATCCAAACTGACACGAAAATATGTTGATCCGATGATTTCCAATGTAATTGCCGCGGTATGATACCGGCATTTAGCGGTTGTATCTGTCAATCATTGAGAAAGCTTGTCCAATTGTACTAGGCGTATCCAGAAAGTAAGTGTACTGAGGCTCTCACGACCGGATGGATTTTATTTTCGACATGTTGGCTACACTTCCGTGTAGCCTGACCCTTCCCCTCCGCAACGAGACCGGTTCGAGGTCAGTACGTTGAGAAGTGTCGACGCGACAACACGTTTCGTGAAAAATGTCAATCCTATCTCCCGCCAAGTGCGAAATAAATAATGGCGGGCAAGAGTTTTTGAGGCGCTGAAAATTCCATGGAGATGAATTTCTCCGCTCCATCGTTACTGGCGATGAAACTTGGGTTGCACACTACACGCCTGAAACCAAAAGGCAGTCTCAACAGTGGCGTCACACCTCTTCAACCTCCGCCAAAAAGTTCAAAACCACAGTTTCAGCCAAGAAAATCATGGCATCCGTGTTTTGGGACTGTCAAGGCATAATTTTAATTGAATATATGCCTCAAGGGGAGACCATCAACTCTGCAAGATACTGTGAGACCCTAAAAAAATTGTGGAGGGCGATTCAGAACAAGAGGAGAGGCATGCTGACAAAGGGAGTCTGCCTGCTGCACGACAATGCCAGACCACACACGGCCAACGCCACGAAGGAACTGCTCGCCTCGTTTAAATGGGATGTCCTGAACCATCCCGCGCATTCCCCTGACCTAGCACCTTTAGATTACTATCTCTTTACCTCCCTGAAGCTGCACATGGGTGGAAAAAGGATTTCAACCGACGAGGAGCTAAAGGAGGAGGTGGAGAAGTGGACGGAGGGGTTGGCGGGAAACTACTTCGAGGAAGGCATCAAAAAGTTGATACCCCGCTTCACCACCTGCATTGAGAGGAATGGCGACTATGTCGAAAAATAGCTTACATATGTACTACGGTAAACACGTAATTTTTTTGTTTAAATAAAAAAAATCGTAACCTACAAAAATTCAGTACACTTACTTTCTGGATATGCCTCGTAGATAAATGTTGATACACTCATCTTGTGTATCAACATTTATTTCAACTCTTAAAATGTTGGCAAAATTCAATAAAAACTTTATTTGGATTCACCGTGTTTTTCAACTATCCGGGATCGATCACTGAAGTTTAATATTCGAAAGCAAAATCTACATTTTCATTCGATTTATGACCTTTAATATCTTCAATATATTATAAACCTTATCAATAATTTAGTCACGGCCTTTTCCGGTTTAGGTGTATTTTTTTGTGACAAATTGAAACAGAAATTATAGTGTTTTCGTAGAATCGCTCTATTCGGCAAAACCGCGATGATGTCATCGGTTGAGCGGCTCGTGGGCAGTCGATTATCATTATAGTTTGGGGTAGTTAAGAACAATGGCTTAACAAAAAATGCACCCTGCTGTGGCGTTACTCATATTTTAACGGCTAAGGTGACCAAATGTCAGACCCGTATTTTAATAGAGTACATCGAATGAGTAGTCAAATAACAAGATGCAAATTAATGTTTTTTTTTAGTTAAAACCTTAATTATTTTATACCCAAAGGATTTCACGGCTGTTCTCGACTATTTTAAAATATTTTTTGTAGTTGTTGCGATGTTGAGTTTTAAAAGCGTTGCAGTCTTCATCCTTAAGGCAATGTCAAAAACCATTAGGTACTGAATATTTTTAACTTAAAGCGCAATAAAACAGCCACCTGTTTTACCTCGATTTCAAGTTCGAGTTTCAGTTCATCGGTTGTCCTCGGCTTATACTAAGAGATTCTTTCCTTCCGGTGTCCACTGAGAAAGAAGTCACAAGCGACGAGATCTGGTGAATTGGTTACGAGATTTACATCACAGTGAGATTAGGCATCCTGAAATTTCTGGCTTCCACGGATCCTCTCGACGTGTGAGTGATGACACCATTCTGTTTCAATCATATCACTGAATGTCTAAGCTCGATGAGTTTCGATTCTAGGAAGTTGCATAACATTTCTATATAACGATCGGAAATTACTGTAAGCACTAAAAATTCTCCTTGTCAAAGCAGCCTGATAAATGAAAATGAGTTTCATCACTGAGAGCACAACAACCTTTACTGGAACATTTTGAAGGATAACCTGACAAGATGCATTGCGGTTGATCCAAGTCACGTTTATTACCTAAGTTCCTCTACAGCCACCATTTTGTATGGATGGAACTGAAGATTTAAAATTCTCTCCATGCTCTAAACAGACATTCATATAGCGACAGCAAGTTTATGTGCAGAATGCCGAGGAGATTAGATAACGGTATTTTGAATTGCTTGGACGTTTTTTAGGCGTTTTAGCATTGCGAGGTCTACCATGCAGTGTATTTTTTAAGCCTGTAGGATACCTACGTCCCTAAATAAATAAATAATTGTCAAACATAATTTGTTGTCAAAATAAATTGTAAACATACAGGGTCAACGACCGATGAATCAACCTCTGAACAATCTACAATTGTCACATACTAGAAACGTCAACAATGTGTACTCACAAATAGTATTTACGCTTTGTCTCGCCGTCTCGGCAAATAAATATCCTACCCGTTATACTAGGGCACGCGCAGGAGTGAGACAAAGTATATATCGCGGGACATATCAAAATCATCACGACGTATCAAGATAAGCATCACGCTAAAAGCCGAACTTGAAACCTTAAGCTTAAAGCTGAAGCCGAAATTTGCAGCCCATAGCATTATTCTCTTCCTTTCAGGTACTGTAGCGTTTCAACCTTGCATGTAGTGCGTATTAAACTGCGATGAAAAGCGATGACAGAATCGTTTTTTTTAAATACGTTACTACCACGAACGCACAATGCTCATAATGACGATTAAAATGATAAGGTATATGATACTTAGGGACACAATTCCGCCTTCCCTGAACTACCAGCGACGGTGGCAAATCCGGGAGTAATTATCAAATCCACATTATAAAATTGCAGTTGTTAGAGCAGCTATTTTAATTTTTAAATCTAAATTTAAAATTTAATAAACATTGTATAAAATTTAATCAGTTACTATATGTGTATTTGATAATAAAACATTGACGTTTATTCAATTAATTGTATATTAATTGATTTTATATTTTTGTTTTGTCCTTCAAATACAATTGGTCTTTTTCTCATACAGCGAAAGTTTATCAGCGTTGGAGTTTAAATATTATTAATGTCCTTCGGGAGTATGGGTGATCCTAGAACTAACGACAAGTTGGGTTTCATAACAGGATATTTATTTAATTATTTAGACAATTTATTGTAAAGTATACAAATTGCCGAGTTTATACCCACAAGGCAATCTCATCCAACATATCATACAAGAGTTAAATACTCGTAGATTCGTGTCAATTACTGGGTGAATGGTTACGATCTTATTTTCAGGCGCCTTCGACAATGTCTGGTGGTGGCCTATGATTTTGAATAAATTAAAACTCCTTAATATTCGACGGAACATTTTCCTGTTAATTCAGGACTTCTTCAAGAGTGGTGTGGATCTGAGTTTTATTAGATAGGGAGGTCGACATGGGTTGCCCGCAGGACAGTAAATTGGGTCTAATGCTATGGATAGTCTTTATTTTTTTCTTCTTATATGTTTAGGCCTTGGTGTGTCCTTAATGGAGAGATGATGATGATTTTTTGATAATTAAAACTCGTTAGATTGCAATGCGGAAAGAGGAATTTTATTGGTAACGTAGGTATTTATACTATTCCCGCGTGTGTGCGGGAATGCGAGCAAGATATCTCGCCGTCTCGTTTCTGCATCCGCAAAACGATTAATGTCGTATGTAGGTGATAATTTATTTACGGAACTGGCGAGACAGATGTGGTGCGTTCTCGCTCTAGCATGGAATGCGCTCCGCTCCCGGCAATGAGTTGAATGACCGGCGCGTGGACTTGGTACTTGTTTGTTTTGCATTGCTAAGGAATGCAAAGGTCATTTCATCGGTCATTGACCGCGTGTGCGACCGCCACATATGTATTAGGGTGCGCCTTGGCTCCCCGTTGGAGTATCAAAGCTATTGGACTACCCAATTTTTCTTTGGCCATGAGGTGTTTATTTTTTCAATATTTTGCGCCAATCTTTTGCGTTCACTCTATTTTTTTTTGCAGCCACTTGTATCAACCCACAGATCCCATTTTATGGATCTGCGATGATGATCGAGTCAATAATTTTCTTACATTGACACATCGCCGGACCGATTGGTTACTCAGGTCTAGTAGCGTCAAACGGTAGTTTTGCTGCATTGAAAGTCTTCTGTAAAAGTACTGACAATTTGCTGGGCTGTTTGAACTCCATGCCTTAACTCGCTTTATAAATATATTTACTGCGGTACGAATCATTCTCCTTCTCCCGTAACATCGGATCTTAAGTCCGTTGTTGTTACTATTATTTTTGCAATTAGGTGTGTCACCACCGGAAGAGATGCCCCTTAGGCAAATACTTATTCGTTACTCAATGATGTCGAATTCATAATAAATAAAGATTTTGATCTTCTTGTGTATGATTGTACTGGATATTGACTTATTTTGTCCTTATAGAAGCGGCAGTGAATTCGAACTGAACATTCCAAATATCGAACAGGTGACGAGCTGTCCGGAACAGAGGATACAAATTATTGAAGAAACCAAGATGTGTGAAGATACACATACAGTACCAGACTTCGGCCATAATCGGCTAACTTCGGCTTTGTAGAGCGTCGTCTTTGTCATTCATACACGTGTTCCGTCGCGATTTGTCAGTTGTCAGTCCCGGACTGTTAGCGCATCACGCGACAGAGACGACGCTCTACAAAACCGAAGTTACCCGATTATGACAGACAGTTCTTTCCTGAAACCCGATGTGTATTACTTACCGCCGGGTACTTGTATATATCTTATTATGGCAGCTTGAAAGTGCTGCGGGCGTTGGCAACAGTTTCTGTTATATCTTTGTTAAAACAGTTTCATATCAAGGAGCGGCGTTAGTTAAAAAGGTGTCGTAAATGCGGAACGTCGAATGACGAGAATACACTGTATTACGCTTGATATGTCTGAATTATTTATTTATCGGGCTTTCATCTAAAAATACTCCTTTGAAATATTCACGGAAAATGGATACTGAGAACATCAAAAGCTTTTAATATATTGTGGCACGCTTTTATGACAAAATCTATTGACAAAAAATATGATAAAATAAAGTTCATTTATATAAAGTTCATGATCAAATATTATTTTTTGTTTAATAATTTCCAATTGTGAACGTCATTATTTAATTATGTAATGGAAAATTATCGACGTCATGCGGATATACGTAATGGTGTGAATATTTTTTGAATGATCAGTTTCTTTATTTCGTAAAAAAATAGCAGAAAAATGCTTTAGATTCAAAATAGAGTAACATAAGGTTGGATTTCCAAGTAATCACTGCCTTCGTGCTTGAGTGAACTTTACATTGTTCAACCATAGGGTAAATAAGATTCAGGCAGGCAATCTTACAATACGACTTGAATCATCGTCAGAAAATATTATATTGTATCAAGTCCTGTCGTATTATTATCTAGATTAGTTCGGAAATTCTAGGATGAGTATCTAGATTAGTTCGGAAATTCTAGGATGAGTCCTGTGATAGCTCATAAATTTGCCCCAATACAACATTGTAACGATGTTCAGTAATTTTAATTATTTTATCAACTTTAATATAAGCCTCAATTCTAATAAATAGCAAGTTATTTAGGTAAATACATTACATAAGGTTGTATTGGGGCACATTTGTGAGCTGTCACAGGACTCATCCTAGAATTTCCGAACTATAGTTCATGATCGATCCAAAGGCAATTCGTGAGCATCTCGTGTGATGACCGCGTTCAAATAATTCAGAATGGGATTGGAACTGGTGACTAATAAACAATTCTAAATGTACGAGTACTTGACAAATTAAACGATAATATTATTTAACAAGGTTTTTAGCATTTTTCCTATTTCTCAATAAAAAAATATTGCCAACATTGCATTTCTTGCAGATGTGTTATTTTTCGTCATGATAGTATCTGCGATGCTTTTTTTCTCTGAATGCAAAGCGAGAGAGGTGTCGAAAGATATAACGATTAGTTTTTCCTGTCTACCCCAAAAGAGATATGTCATTTTGAACATCATACACCTTATACTAATCATATAGCGTATTAGTGCCAAACTTTATGTATGGGAGTGAAACGTGGATGTCGAAAATGAATGAAGTGCGGGAAAAATATGTGCAAGAAGGTGTGGTGTGTTAATGTATGACAGAATAAGATATGTAATTATTAAAGATGAATGTGAGCTAAACACTGATGTCTTAAGTGGAGGGACAAAAAAACATGTTGAGGTGGTTTGAACATGTTAAATGGATGGTTGACGTAAGACTGACAACTAATTTACAGTGCAAGTATAAGTAAGAGCCGTGGAGAAGGATGAGGAAGTATGGTTGGACCAAGTAAATGAAGCTATGAAAGAGGAAAGGTAAGGAATAAGATAAACTGAAGGATATGAAGTATGTCGTTATAGGAAAGTTTGGTGCTCTGTTGTCTCTGCCTATCCTGATAGGGACATGGTGTGATGGTATGTATGTATACATCTCACATCAGTTGTTGTTAGCTACACGAACGAAGGTCTCTTCCAATATTCGCTACTTCTTGCTTTCCTAGGCACGCTCCTGCTTTATCAAATCACCAAGCTTGATAGAATAGCGGTATGTACAGTTCGTTCTTCCACGCAATCTAAGTCTCTTTCTTGGTCGTTTGATATTTTTAGGATGCCTTTGGAGTACTTCATACATCCATCAGTAATCCTTCATTCCAGGTGTCTTTTTAAGTGGAAGAGGATGCGTGGTTTCAGATTTTCTCTTTGTGTATGTATGAATGGTAAAAAGTTAAAAGGTATATTGTGCGTTAAAGACCTTGTGAAAAAAGCATATGACCACGTTATAAAAGGATAGCTATTGAAAATATTGGATGAATATGGTTTTGCATGTAATGTAGTACTGCGTCATTACACGTTGAAAGTAGAGCATGCATTAGAGGGAACGATGCCTTGATTAAGTGGTTTAATATTAAAAAAGGAGTAAAGCAAGGATGTGTCATGTTATCCTGATTGTTTGATATTATTATATTGCAGATTCATGTTTTAAAGAACTAAAGAGATAAATGGGTAGCATACAAATGTTAAATGGAAATGTGTGAGGATTACTATATGTAGATGATATGGTAGTAGTAATAGAGAATGAGGGAGGATGAATTGCAAATTGTATGAGAGATGTAAAGATCTGCGAATAAATGTTGCGAAATTCAAAGTCATAGTGATGGAAAAGTGTGAAGGGAAAATTAAATACGATACATGTGTGGATAATGAAAGATTGGAATAAGTTGAGGAAATCTGCTATTTAGGTAGTATATTCTCAATTGACGGATGAGTTACGAGGGATATCGAAAGGCGTGTAGCGATAGGAAATAAAGTCAATGGGACTCTAAATGTGTATACTTGAACCGAACATTATTAAAATATGATAGTCCACAACAGTATTTTAGTACCGATTTTGATGTATAGAAGTGAAACGTGGATGTAGAAAAAGACTAAAAAGTGCAGAATAAATGTTGTAGAAATGCGTATACTGAAAATAATAAATGGGATGACAATGCATGACAATACAGAATGAAGCGATGAGGATGAATGTGAAATTAAGGATGATATTTTAAATTAGATCAAGAAAAGTACTCGGAGATGGTTTGGACACGTGAAAGTCTTGCGCTTTGTTCTCTCTGCCTACAACAATAAATAAACGGCGTGTTGACATGTATGTATTGCGTATTCTATAAAGTATTATATAATACGAGCGAGTAGAATATTTTTATTGATTTTATTGGCCAAAGGGACATGATAGCGCCACGGGCCGGCTATTTGCGTGTAAAGCCTTCCACTGTACGTGCAAAACGATCGTACATAATATGTCCCGTACAGGGTGGTCCGTGATGACAGTGAAATTAATAAACGAGTGAAAATACCAGAACACCTAGAATAAATTTCAATTCTTACATCGTATTTTACTATTCATGCTATGAGATTCTGAACCAGTTCCCTACTAATATAAGACTTCCACCATCATTTACGTGTTTCGAAAAGTGTCGACTTCCATGGTCTAGTTAATAAGATGCCTGTCTTCCGACCCGGATATTGTAGATTCAATTCCCGCTGGGTGCCCAGTTAAAAAAAGAAGATTTTCAGTCTAATTTTCACTTAAGGCCTTTATTGGTACTGTAATTTTTGCGATAATTTTTCCATTTTTTTTTGTGGAAGTTATCCGGATCAATTTTTTCGCTACCATCCCTGATAATCGAGAGTTTACTGTACTTACATTAGATAAATGTACGAATGGGATACACTTAACTATATTTTATCGAGTTTATATTGTTGACGGCTTCAATTTCATTAGTTGGTTTCATAAAAAAATAATTATATTATATTATTTTGAGGTCAGTATCAATTGTGGATGAATTAAATAAATTAATATCCACATTCTACAAACTGTACGTATTATTTGAAAAATTTGGTGCAATTTTTGGATCGTATCTAACAGCTTTAAGAAACGACATTTATCTATTTAAAAAAATATTTTATAGTATACAATATGGCAAGCTTATTACCAAGTGGCATTTTTTCCTACCAATCATAAATGGTTTTACAAAACTTCGAATGAAGGTGGAGTATTTACATTATTGGAAAAATACTAAGAGAAGCCGAATAAATGCTGTAGAGATGCGTGCATTGAGAAGAATACATGGAACGACAATGTATGACAAAATACGGACGGAATTGATAAGGAATGAATGTGAAATTAAGGCTGATGTGTTAAGTAAGATGAATATGGGTAAATTAAGATGGTTTGGGCATGTAGAACGAATGAATGAAGAAATACTAATAAAACAGATATTCAGTGCAATTGGAAGTGGAAGGCGTATGAGAGGAAGATCAAGGAAAGTATGGTTGGATCAAGTGAACGATATCCTGAAAGAAAGAAAGTTAGAGAAATCGGAGAGGTTGTATGAGAATGTGTATGGATGTAAAAGAGGCTAAGGATATGTGTTGAGTTAGGAAATAATAGTGCTCTATTCTCTCTGCCTATCTCGATAGGGAAATGGCTTGATGGTATCTTTGTTTCTAGAAATGAATAATATGCAATTTTCAAAAAAACTAAAGCAGACAACAAATAATTAAATAAAAATTACAAATTTAAGAAGGTCGTGGATGGCCAGGAGACAGAAAAGACTATTGGAAAAGGGTTAAAGAAAAACCAGGAAAAACACGCTATTCTACTGAAGGGAGATGTAACGGTTTTTTTTCATTCGCTTTTCGAAGCATACCCACGATGATGCAAGTCTATATGATATATTAGAAAATACTGACACTAACAAGTCAAAACAATGTTTTCTCATAATGCTCTTCAGAACAACTTTTCTGGCAACAGACCACCAGACAGATCCCGCTTAAGATGGAAACAAGGATTGCAGTGCTGGATCTACGATGGTGAATGGCATTGATCTATCCATAGTACATTAAAATATTCTCCGATATTATCCTATACATGACGAAGAAAAAATTTAGTGCTACATCATGATGATGTCGAGGTTCTGAACAGATAATCGAAATCAAGGATGATCATGAACTAGTCGGATGGACGATATTGTGGTGGAAGAGAGAAGTGGAAAACCAAGGGCCCGTGTTCGTTATTGTATAGATTATGTCTGAAGATTATGACAATAGTGATTCAAAAGATTTCCACTTGATAGTTGGGAAACAGAACGCACAACACTTTTTTAGAAACGCTTTTCTAGAAATTCATTATAACTCTGACAACGATTGACGACCTCCGTAGCTAAGTTAGTCTGACGCTTGACTTCTACCCAGGGGTTTCAAGTTTGATTCCCGAAAACAAATGTAAAAAAGGGTTGCAGTTTTATAAGAGCTCGTCTGATAACAATACCCACACGCGCTAGACTCGTTGTGCATGTACAGTAGAATACCCGGCGGTAAGTAATACACATCGGGTTTAAGAAAGAGACTGTCGGCCATAATCGGCTAACTTCGACTTTGTAGAGCGTCGTCTCTGTCTCTAGAACGCTTGACAACGGCTGATAAATCGCGACGGAACACGTGTATGAATGACAGAGACGACGGTCTACAAAGCCGAAGTTAGCCGATTATGACCGACTGTCTCTTTCATAAACCCGATGTGTATTACTTACCGCCGGGTACTGCACTGGTCTCGTACGAGTGGTGTTACTTCTTCAGATGCGAGGTAGTATAGCTAACCCGTGCAGTGAAGAACCACGAGTTCCGTGTCTATTCCAAGATCATGCTCTTACATATGTCCAAATCGCCAGTTCGAATATGTTGAATGGTACTATATGAATGAAAAAAAAAAACTGAGTCAACACTTGACTTTTTAGTGATTTAGACTGTCTTGCTGCAAATGATTTTCACTAACGTTTTATTATTTAATGCGGATTTCTGAAGCAAATTTACCTCAAAGACATCTCGCATTTTTATACAATATTTAAGGAATTTTTCGAACAATATTAAATTGTCTTTGTACAAAAACTGACTTGGTCACTATCTGGAATCGAACCCAAACTTTGGTATGAAGACAGGTAGTCTACCACTAGGCGACAGAGGTCCTCAACTTAATGTCTTATTGAGAACAATATAAAAAATATTTGTCTTCAAAATAATCCATAGCATAACAATATTTGTATCGATTTTCTTGAAAACAATTTAAAAAATAAGCACCAACAATTGAATGACGTCTTTTCATTTTTCTTTGATTAAAAGCTTGTTATTCTAATTGAAGCTGTTAGCAATATGAAATAATAATTTAATCGAAGTGAAGTGAAGGCCACAGTATGTTCTGTTCTCCCTGTCGTCATTACTCTATCGATTGGTTTGCTCGTCTATTATTCACTGTCTCCATTAACCTCTCCACCTTCTAAATCCTCCCACTATATCCTCCCTACCTACCCCTGCTGCTTTTATGTTGTTTACTTCATGAAGCGTTTTGAACGTCCCACCTATCATATTAAAAGTATTTATCGGATTTTAGTAAATAATGTCGTGCTTTGGTATTTTGTTCGACGGTTCCATAGCTTCTATTTCTGAGAGGTTTGAACAGAGGATGGACACTGGATCATCGTCATCATAGTCGAACTATCAGTTTTATTAGTTTATATTCATCTACAACACACTTTTATTTACATATATTCATGTGAAAATAATCTACAGTGGTCAATGGGTGCATTCAAATGGCAAATAGGAAAGTATGCTGATGAAATTGTAGTGTTAGCGGAGAATCGAAATGAATTACAGAATTGGATAAGTAAATTGTATGAGAAACGTAAAGAGAAAGATCTGAGAATTAATGTCGAAAAATCCAAAGTCATTGTGACAGAAAAGTGTGAAAGGAGAGTTTGTTGCGATATATGGATGAGTAATGTAAGATTAAAGCAAGTAAAAGTAATATTGTAATTTGTATTATCAAACACTGTTTATTCCACTTTATGTAACGGCGTAACTCTACCGGTTTCAAGGTTTTCACCTCATCATTAGGGAATCACAAACAGTCTTGTTTGTGAATGAAGTGAAAACCTCATCATCAGGGATCACAAACTAGAAATTAAGAGTTTTTCAGTCGCTTCTTAAAGCATGCCAAGGACGGAGCAAGTCTATGATTGGTTTGTAACTGATTCCAGAATCTCACTGCATAGTCAGTAAAGGATGACGTAAAAACAGATGAGCGGTGTACTGGGAAGGCCAATAAACAATCTCCGTTTGAGCATAGCGCAATATCCATGATCGGAAAGAAGTGAAAATTTTCGGTGAAATAAGAGGGGGTGGCAGGACAGTTAAGGATATTAACCATTAGATATATTATGTGAATTTGGCTTCTATTTCTCACGTTCAATCGTACTTTCTTAAGTTAAAAATATACAGGTTAAAGTATGTGTTACTCAAAGATATAACTCCGCCCCACCCTGAACCACTAGCGCTTGAACAACAGCGGTAATAAATTCAATAGTTATTTCTGTCACAGTCTGTATTTTAAAAATACCATTTTCATTATATAACATTTACTTCTATTGTGACACAATGAATTTGGAGTTATAAAAATTAGATCAGAAAAAAAAATTATAACTGTTGTACCATTTTGAGATAACGTTTAACAAAGAAAGGGGGTCATGTAAATTGTTAATTTATCAATATAACGAAGGTAGAGGTGTGATAACTAAAGGTAAATAATAAAAACCAAATTTAAGGCAAACATAAATTTAATTAACCCACTGATATATCAAGAAATAGTTTTTGAGGAAGTTTACTTTTCGTTTGTTTAAGAATTATGAAATTTAGATGTTTGATATGACAAACTTCTCAGTCAGTTATACTAAACCATAGATCAAATGCCCGATATCTGCTTTCAATTATTTTTAACGAACTGTAGTTCGCTCTCAAACAACATAACCGATATTCATAAATATCGGTTATGTTGTTTGAGAGCGATTTATTTTAGTTAGAGGAGTTCTTTAAATAACTGATTTATTATATTGTAATATATTAATATGTAGATAAATGTGGATTTTTTACTTTTTATTTAATTTATTATTTATTTGCAGGACAAATATTTATTGGAAAGATATTGCGCAGTGGAAAATTCAATAATACTCGTATATATCCGTGAAACATGTGATCTTATATTTTTTAAAACAACTAATTCACGCGGATTTTATGGAAATATTTATTTTATCATGTGCTTAATGATCAACAATTGATCCATAATATCTGGAATATAATTAAATATTTTAATATTTTACAGAAGAAGCGAAATTTTCTCGTATATGTCAGATAATTATAAATTTATTAGTAGTTTCCTGAAAATGTTAGGATGTGTTTTTAGAATTTCAAAACCATTTAAGGGAACAAATGCGATTAAGTTTCTTTACATCGCCTTGGTGAGAAGTAAAATAGAATAAAATTCTAGTATATGGACTCCCCATTATAAAATCCATTCCAGTGGACTGGTAAGAATCCAACATAGGTTTTTGTGCCACGTCAATTTTAAGATAGGTCTGAATATGAATGATATACTATAAATTACAATTCGTTGTTATCTAACCTTATTTTGAGGTCTCTCTGATCGGCGAATATTAGGGGACTTGGTTGTACTTTTCCAAGTCATGAATAGAATGATCGATTGTCCGAAACTCTTGGAATTGCATTCGAGTTCCGACAAGAATAATCAGGCTTCAAGACACATTTCTATGTGACAATTATAGAACACATTATTTTGCGAATTCTTCCCTACTTTAACAGCACAGGATCGAAAATAAATGAAAATCGGATATTTTTGGAGTATGTTTGCTGATCTAGAAAGAGTGCCTGAAAAGGCGCTTCCGAATATGACTTTGAAATGGGATCCCGCGTGTATTCCAAGGCAAGGTCTCCGAGAAGGATTTGAATTTTAATCCCGCGTGTCTTTCGAGGACTTTTGAAAAACTCGATAAGCTGCTTTTTAATTGATTATTGTGTTTTTTTTTACTGTTTTTGTGATTTTTTTCCCATGTTGAAAAGGAGTTGTGATTTTAACTTTGTAAACTTCATTTTATAATCGTTTTCATTGCTGGATCTTTTAGTCGAGGATCCTTTCGCCATTCTAACATCAATTCAATTGGAAAGCAAATCTATACCGTGGAGTTTTTTAAGTGAGTAAGCCATTGCACACCAAAAGAATCACAGACCAAACCGCTGTACTGAATTCGATGGCACACTGACATAAGATGAAGCACACCAGTATGTTTCTTTCCTCTTTTTTTATAAGAATAGATATGACCGCAGTACGATTTTTATAAGAATAGATATGACTTTATACTCCCGAATACTAGTGGAAAAAATGCCTTTGTCATTCGAGGGGAACAGCACAGCGGGGGGTTCGAACCGGCAACCTTCCACACGGAAGTCAGTGCATTACCGAATGGCTATGAATCCCATTTTAGAATATTGAACAATAAATTACTTTGTTTTTCCATTAATTACATTAATCCCTACTACACGTGTTTCTACCTCCTATCCCGAGGCTTTTTCAAGCAGAATGATCCAGATTTGTTACGAGAGTAATGTTTAGGTCAGAATGGTGTCACGTTACATCGGAAATGTGTGTGGTCTATAGACGGAAGATCGACAAAGTAATGTATGTATTGTTAAATATTTTACTGTAATTACGACCTATTTATAAGTGTATTTATAATAAGTGGAATAACAAAGAAATTTATTGTGAAATATTTTACTATAATAACGACATATTTATAAGTGTATTTATAATAAGTGGGATGTCAAAGTAATATATTTTGAAATATTTTATTGTAATTATGAATAAAAAAATGTTAAGCATGCGTTAACACACATTGATTAATAAATCATTTATGTGTATCTAACAATATTACCATTCTTTTAAGGGTAGTTTTAATAATTCATTATCACTAGAGAATATAAATTAACTTACTAGAGAATATGATTTTTTCCATTTCATATTTTCTAAATTTATCAAACGGTTCGGCGTGATATTGCTAATTTCATCAACCGGTTCGGCCAAACCAATGCGATATAGGTGGTGGACATCACAGCCTCAAAGAACCATAATAACAGGAATTATGATAACGATGATGACAGTGCACACGAAGTGATATTATGTATCCTCTAATAATTCAAAAGAGGCAAAATGTAGGTTGGGATCTTTTAAGGAAAAAAATTGCGTCAAATGGTTTATCAGGAAATTAAAGTCTGTTTTCTTAGTCGCTCGATGCTATCTGAAATTGAAAGTCGCAGGTCATGTTTACAATGTAAATTCGATTGCCATTCCGCGGACTCGCAATGCCGCTGAGTAACCTACTGTTCTCGGTAGTGAGGGTGGTGCCACCCTCAACCAACACCCTTGGCGAGTGCCACCCCCAATCGCCACTCACTTTTAAGGTGTTTGGTGGAAAAGTGAGCTAACCAAGTTATATAACAATTATTTTCGATAAGATTGTGTTAAGCAAAGATTTTTTTTTCATTTTGAGAAATGCTCTTTGTCAGTTTTAAGATTCTCTAAAATTGAAATGGAAATGTTGCACTTTAACTGCTTTGAATCTTAAATAAACATTTCTTAGTAAAATAATCCAAAATATAGTAATACAGTGCAGCCTGTCGGAATATTTCCAATGTGGTTATCACTTTGTAGCGACCGTGCGTGCGGTCACTGAACCCACTGAGGCGATCTTTGGCCGCTCGGTCATTGAAATCGCTCTGTAAGGAATGCGAGACAGCACTGGGCAAAGGTCGCCGCGCGGTCATTGAACTCACTAGTAGCGAACAGCGAGAGCGAGACGCCGACATATCTCTTGCCTCTCCTACATACCGTAGTATGAAATGTATATGGAACGCGTGACAATAACCATGTGTCCGGCGAAGCGAGACGGCGACATGTTCTGCGCCGTTCTATACATTATAAATACATACGCTTTCAATAAACTTTCTCTCTTTGCTTATCTCGATCTCGACGATTTTTATTCAAACAACCTCATCCTTCTATGCGAAACACAAGTCCCTAAAACTTCTAATCAACCAGAATAGTGTTAAACAAGCCTTAGGGGAAAACTAAACCGATGCCCTTTTTAAAAAAAATTGTGTTCCAACGGGAATCAAACCCGCTATTTCCGAATCGCAAGACGGGTGTCTTATCAATTAGACTACGGAAGTTGTCAAAATATTTACAAATTCAAACGTTTATCGAATATTATCTATGGTTAAGTCTATAATATTCGAAATTGAAAATTTTGTTTTGAACAGCGATAGGTGAGCGTTTAAAATCAATACGTCAATGAACAGTTTTTTCAATTTCAACCAGAATACGCGATTTTGTGGGTTATGCCCCTTATCTTCTGGTCAGTTCGTTTGTTAACGACATTCGTTCAGGTGTCATGAAATATTCACAACTACTCATTATAAAAAAGATCCTACGTTTTTATGTAAGATAATACAGCGTCACAACTTTCATAAGTTCCTTTTTACCAACTACCCTCATTTTCTTAACCTCCTGAAACATTTTTTCCAAGTGACCATTAGTCACACGGCAAGAAAATAAAAAAAGAGGTTTGGAGTAACAAGTGAAATGCTCAGGAGGTAATATATGTTTTTACATAAACTTTTTATCTTTTCTTTTTCCTAAATAGCTTAATGAAATGTGAAAATAGTAAAATTGATGGAATATATGTGAAAGCTTTGGTATAACCATTCAGTGCATTTCATAACTTAGTGTGGAGTGGAGTGTCGAGTGAGAAGACATTTGAACAGAATTATTGTTACAGAATGTGTCATAAAACGTTTATTTTTTTATTAATAAAATGAATAATACGAAAATATTATTAAACTACAGTTCATGTGTATTAGTGAACGTTTTTAATTACTTACAAAATTAATAATTTTCTTTTAATCAATTAGACAACAAACATGCTTGATTAAATATTTCATGATTGTATTGTTAATTATGTTGTATTTAATGAAATTGAAAGGGTTTAATTTAGAGGCTAAAAAATCTCGACAAAAATGTAGTTGTAGCCGATGGTTCCATCCCGACCTGATGAAAAAATTGCCGTTTGTGACGTGAAACCAAAACTTAACAAACTTCTTCGGGTTCCTTTAACTTTGTCGAAAAGTGAACGAAAACTCGCAAACTCGGGTAGAAATCAACACAAATATCATTATAAAACTCAAACTGATATCCTCAGAATGTTGGAGGCTGCGCCATCTCATAAAGACAACTTGTCTCCGTTTAATCCTCTACCAGCTATTGGGGAGGAATTGAATCAGACATGGGAAGATCACAACGGAGGAGGTGTCTACGCCAATCATGTCAAAAGTGGAAACGGCGTCAAGTTGCAAAACTTAGAAATAAGGAAATCTAACGCACCGGACTATTTTGTTTTAAGCATCAACTCTCCTAAACGAACACTGAAAAGTGAGAATCATCTTATGCCTAATAAAGATCGTTGTCAAAATAACAATAAAACACTAAACGAACTGAAAGTAAAAACACACAACTTTAAAATGCCCACTATAAATAATGTAGACCCTAATGAGACTGTTTCGAGTATCTTGAGAGGAATAAAATCAAGTAGAGCTAGTGGTTTGAAACGTCAAGATAATTATAGCATGTTTGAAACGCCATGTTTAAATTATAATAATGGCCCTCAAAAAAATATAGGAATACAACCAACATCTAAAACTTCTCCTAAAGAAGACGTTTTATTGAAAGTAGCAAGCAAATGGATTGAAAGCATTAATTCTAAAACAAATAATAAACCAAAAATAATTATTGAAAATCATACTAACGAAAGAGAAAATGTGACAATAAAACATCACGATCAAATGACCAAAACTAAAGTAGCTTTAAATATTAATCCTAAATTGTTCGAGAAAAGGAAAAGATTGTTGGATCGTAGAAAAAGGGAAAGCTTTCCAGAAATAGACGAAGCGACACTCAAGGATCTACAAGAGCACTTGGAGTTAAAAGCCAAAGCCAAAAACGAATCAAAGGATCTGGATTATTCTTCACACAGTGATAGCGAAGACGATGCAGCGCAACCCAAGATGAGCAGCTTGGTGGGAACACTCGGCAATCTGAATATCTGCAGGAAGAGCAGAGAAAGGGTGAAAATGACTAACAATTGGTTTTAAATTAATATAATATATTTGCGAAAAGTTTTATAATATTAATAGTTATGAGTACAAAATTTTATATTTACACGTTTACATAATTATATTTATGTGAAGATCACGTCAAATATTTTTATATACACAAATATTTTTCTATAAAAATTGTGATGTTGTTTTATCGAGTGAAACTCTTCAATAAATCTAAGAAATCAATAAATATTTAATAATGTTTTTTTTTACTGTAGAAGGTTGAAATTTTTTATTATCAAATCTCTATTTCTTATCGTTTTTATTACACTAAACACACTTTGTATTTCACAAACACAGTCAAAACTAGTAGCATATAGGCTTTGAAACTAGTTGACTCGTAATTAAGTGTTGATAAAATACAAAGTGTATTTAGTGAAATAATACAGCTTCACCACGAAGTGAAGCCGTTATTTTTGAAAAAAAAAAATGTGAAAAGTTTCTTTGATGAAAAAGAAATAAAAATAGTTAATCTTATTTATTCATGAATTCAAACAGCTTGGGTTTTTTTTTCTATTTACTTTGTACAATACAATGTTAATAATTTAAACCCTTTTGATAAAAAATAAACCGATGAGTACGAGTACATAACAATGCATATTCTCATATACAGAGAACCACTTCCTCAGGCAAGGCCTGTAACGAAGTGGTGCCATCAATTAATAACAAATTTCATATATTTTGCAAAAAGTATTAAAACACTCAGCTGAAACATTTACACTCTGCATTCACATCCTTACTTACTTAAATATCAAGCTTTTATATCCACAATTCCATCAGCATCATCTGAATAACCACACCAAAATCATGACCAACAACCCTTCATCACATGCTTTACTTTCGCATTAATCATTCACTCATTATAAATTTACCTTGACAACTCACGGCTGACTGTCAACAAGATATGACGATATATTTTTTCCCCTTGGATGTCATAATACATTTGTGTATCATTGCGATGAAAAAACTTTATATAAACGGAGCCTTTCTTACATTCAGAGATTTGGTTTTTGATCTTGATATATTATAATATATGTATTATAAATTACCCCATACAGTTTAAATATGTTTAGTTAAATTATAATGTAATCACGTGATTGCATTGCATACTACGCATGTGTTACACTAAAGATTATAAAAATGATTTTTTCTAATTTAAATACTCGTAGAATGATAAATTCATCACTACAGAATTATTGGTGCAACATGATTAAATGAATATTTTTAATTAAAATTTGCGAAATAAATTGAGACTCAAACAACATTTGTATAAATGAATCAAAGGATCCGTTTCATATCAATTCTGTACTTTGAACTAGTGAAAGTACACTTAATCGCACGTTTGAAGGTTAACATATTTATTTTAAATAATCCGATTGCATGTATTTGGCGAAGAATTTTTTTAATGTTATATATTTAGATTCCTCCTGTAATGTATGCAAACCTTTACTCATCAGTTTATGTTAATTTAGTGTTAGATGTATTAGTTTGTACAAGTATGTAGGTCACCTTTCCAGCTTAAGGAGCATTTTAAGACAACCCTTTTTGGGAGGTCTTGTCAAAATTAATGATTATAAAATATATGAAGATTACGCATATCAAATAACTACATAATTACTTAAAGCCGAATGTGTTACTACCACATATCGGAAGATCTATGTAGGTTTCTTTGTAGTTCGTCTTTCCTTGGTAAATTTTCTGCGGTGAAGTACATAATCGTATGACCATTGCCACCACCTTCATATCCCTACATTCAAAAACATTTTTGTAATATTTTTAATTCAAACCCACTATATTTTTAATAGTGGGTTTAAATCACAAATTAGAACGTCCTCAAGGAGAGTCTGCTATCTGAACGTCCTCAAGGAGAGTCTGCTATCTAAACGTCCTCAAGGAGAGTCTGCTATCTAAACGTCTTCAAAGATAGTCTGCTATCTAAACGTCATCAAGGAGTCTCTGCTATCTAAACGTCCTCAAGGAGAGTCTGCTATCTAAACGTCCTCAAGGAGAGTCTGCTATCTAAACGTCTTCAAAGATAGTCTGCTATCTAAACGTCATCAAGGAGTCTCTGCTATCTAAACGTCCTCAAGGAGAGTCTGCTATCTAAACGTCCTCAAGGAGAGTCTGCTATCTAAACGTCTTCAAAGATAGTCTGCTATCTAAACGTCATCAAGGAGTCTCTGCTATCTAAACGTCCTCAAGGAGAGTCTGCTATCTAAACGTCCTCAAGGAGAGTCTGCTATCTAAACGTCTTCAAAGATAGTCTGCTATCTAAACGTCATCAAGGAGTCTCTGCTATCTAAACGTCCTCAAGGAGAGTCTGCTATCTAAACGTCCTCAAAGAGAGTCTGCTATCTAAACGTCTTCAAAGATAGTCTGCTATCTAAACGTCATCAAGGAGTCTCTGCTATCTAAACGTCCTCAAGGAGAGTCTGCTATCTAAACGTCCTCAAGGAGAGTCTGCTATCTAAACGTCTTCAAAGATAGTCTGCTATCTAAACGTCATCAAGGAGACTCTGCTATCTAAACGTCCTCAAGGAGAGTCTGCTATCTAAACGTCCTCAAGGAGAGTCTGCTATCTAAACGTCTTCAAAGATAGTCTGCTATCTAAACGTCATCAAGGAGTCTCTGCTATCTAAACGTCCTCAAGGAGAGTCTGCTATCTAAACGTCCTCAAGGAGAGTCTGCTATCTAAACGTCTTCAAAGATAGTCTGCTATCTAAACGTCATCAAGGAGTCTCTGCTATCTAAACGTCCTCAAGGAGAGTCTGCTATCTAAACGTCCTCAAGGAGAGTCTGCTATCTAAACGTCTTCAAAGATAGTCTGCTATCTAAACGTCATCAAGGAGTCTCTGCTATCTAAACGTCCTCAAGGAGAGTCTGCTATCTAAACGTCCTCAAGGAGAGTCTGCTATCTAAACGTCTTCAAAGATAGTCTGCTATCTAAACGTCATCAAGGAGACTCTGCTATCTAAACGTCCTCAAGGAGAGTCTGCTATCTAAACGTCCTCAAGGAGAGTCTGCTATCTAAACGTCTTCAAAGATAGTCTGCTATCTAAACGTCATCAAGGAGTCTCTGCTATCTAAACGTCCTCAAGGAGACTCTGCTATCTAAACGTCCTCAAGGAGAGTCTGCTATCTAAACGTCCTCAAGGAGAGTCTGCTATCTAAACGTCTTCAAAGATAGTCTGCTATCTAAACGTCCTCAAGGAGAGTCTGCTATCTAAATGTCTTCAAAGAGAGTCTGCTATCTAAACGGCGCTTTGTAAATGATTCTTTTATAACTATTTGTTTAACATTATATGTATATATTCATTGACACGGCTGTGTATGTTAAAATTGTACAATATTGATTTATTTTCTGATTAAACCCTTGCATCAGTGTTATTGTAGGTTATTCACCTTTATAATAATTTAATATTCAGTAAAAAACTTGGAATGGTTTAAAAAAATACTCACCAAGAAAAATATAATATCTCTTTGTTCAAACTTATTTTTTGAGAACGAGGACCTTGATGGGATGACACTCTTGTTTTAACCAATTTTTTTCTGAACCAATTGGGACTGTAAGAATTCAAGGACCCATTATGAACTCACTCCGTATTTAGATCAGTTTTTCTTTAAATAGATTGATTTAATTTACTTAAATAAATACTCATTTAGTATTTCTTAAGTTTATGTCTTGATGTACTATATAGTATAACCTATGCTCACACAAAAATAGTCGTTGCCGGTACACTTTCGTTATATACTTTACTGCCTGGCGGGTTTATTGTCATGTAGCAATATTTACTAGCTACATGACAATAAACCCGCCAGTATCAGAAAAAAAATTAAAATAACATTTAGTGAAAATTAAGCTGAAATCCTTTTTTGAAATATCGGAATTTGTCTTAAAATACACGTATGCTTCGTCCTTAACTTATTTATCACTAATTTCCTTGAGTTTTTTAGTCACTTTTCTTAAATATTATATTAATTTACTAAGTTTAAGACACGGTCATTAATACCAATAATATTTTTTAAACAATATTTGTTGACTAGAAGAAATTGCCTAAAAGCGTGAAATCCACTAATTGGATGGGTTGTGCGGAAAGTAATTTTATATTTTCACGCATTTAATTTAAACCCAAAAATACACTAAACACTCGCGGGCCTTCGTTTTTAATATTTTCAGTATCTCAGTAATGTCTTATGTCGTAAAACGTTGGTTTTTCTCGATCAAAGCTTTGATTTGGTCGTCATCAGTGATAATCAGTCTTCCAGAGTGGACACTATTTTTGGTTGTCGCATCACTATAACAGAATTTTATTAAACCATATTTGACATGCACTATATATATATTTTTTGGATTGTGTCCCATGTTTCTTTTGCGATAATAAAAAGCCTTCAAAATTACCGATCTATCAATTTAGGTTAACAACGGCTGAAAAAAGAATATCGAAAATTTTTACTTAATTGCATTTATCACAGAAATACGAAACTATTGCACTTTACGGACAATACATTATGTAATATTTTTTCCCAAATTACTCAAAACATATCTTCAATATAAATAAAAGGATCTATTTTGAATCCACTCTTACAATAAAGCAATACAATAATGGTTTTTATTAATGACATAATAATATAACGTTTGTTTTGTGTACTCACAAAGGCCTCGGTAGAAGATTGGACACGACATTATCTAACTGCTAACGGATACTCTTACAATATTATTTTATTATTTATTTATTTATTATTACACATGACAAGAAATATACACAATTTGAGAAAAAACAACAGGTAATTTGATTTGGACATATAATTTTAATGGATCTGGGTTTGTTGCCTTTCATTTGTCGTATCCCCAGTAAACTAGGCTTTTGCCTGTATCTCACTGAGGATATTTAGCATGAAAAAATAAATCGATACTTCTTTCCGATTTTTGATAACACAAAAAACCCCGTTGCACGCTCTCATCAACCTGACAAACAGTGACACTCAACTACAACTGGAAACACCTTGCGAAACTCAACTCCTCACACACTATCACTCCAGAAAGACCAAAAATATTCATCCCACAATATACCGCACACAATCATAAGAATAAAAATCAAAACAAATTCAAAACAAAAAAAAAAGAAGAAAAAAAGAAAAACACACAGAAACACAAATACAAAAACAACCAAAATTAAAACAACAAGAAGAGACCCACACTCACGAGCTCACATAAATCCTTTCCACTCGTCATTCATCCTGAAAGCCCAAGTACTCAAAATCCTGTCGCAATAACAACCACGCTCCGATCGACTGTCTAAATGGTTTTCCTACCTTTACTTTTATTGAAGTCGGCACGCCATTGTATGTAATGGGAGCCAAATAAGCATATTGCCTTTGGGCAAAAGAAGTTTTAACTCTAGGGATGGTGAACATTTCATTAGTTGCCATGCATGTCATGTGTGAAAGTAGTTGTTTGCCTATCTGAATGTGATAAGGGATGTTTTGTTTTTAATTTAATAAGTTAATCTATAACACAAACATTTACTAATTCTTCACATATACACATTTATATCTTAATAACTAATCTTATTTATATATTTTAACTATGAACTGATATAATTTTTATTTCCTACATGTCATTTTATTTTTAATAATCTTTGTATTTAATTTCTTAGAAAAAATTAACACCTACATACTACTTATAACTAAAAAGCAATTCTTAGAACTAATTATTTAGCATGTACGTGTCCAGTCGTTTAGGCTACTTGTTTGCATTTCATCACATTCACTCAGACCTTGGTCCTACAAGTTAATACTGTAGGTGGACTAGTCAGGCAACAGATGATGCTCCGGAAGCCTGTGCTTACGGGTATAACGGAAAGGTAGTTCGGACTTACTCTCGTCCTCAGGGCAAAAGGGATGTTTATCAGAGACAAAAAAATATATTGTCAATATGTTAATTTATCATATGTTAAATTCTGCCATTATCAATATTAGCAGTTGTTACAAAATAATAATCAAATGTATTTATTTACGAGTAGTTATCTACTCGTAACTACAGATTTCGACGATATTATTCAATATTATAGAACGAGAACTTAATGTTATACATAACAACCGCGTAATATCAACAGTAGCAGAAATGACAATTCATAATCGTGTGCTGGTGCCCATTTCGATATATGGAAGTGAACCTTGGAATTAACGGAAGAAGGATAAGAGTTAGATTAATGCTGTGGAGATGCGTGCACTAAGGAACATTTGTGGAGTCAATATTTTAAAGAAGGTGGAATGAAGGCAACAAAAATGGATGTACGGGTAAAATGGATGTTTTAAGAAGGTTTAATAATCTTTAAGCTTTAAGATAGTTTGTACATGTCGAGAGAATGACTAATAAAAGAATGACTAAGCGAGTATGCAAGTCAGAAGCACAATGTGTGCGTGTAAGAGATTGACCGAGGAAAACGTGACTGTACCAAATGACCGGCTATTAAAAAAATTAAGAGAACACTTTGAGATGGTTTGAGCATGTATTGTAGAAATAATAAACGAAGAAAGATTAATAAAACAAATATGCAGTACAAATTTGAGTGAAAGGCGTGATAGAGGAAGATAAAACAAAGTATGTTGGATCAATCAATAATGAAATCGAACCTGAGGGTTTCTTAATGCTAATTGTTAGACAGCCTCTGACTCAGCCAAATTAGGGTTGTTTTTTTTAATAACCTTATTTTTTTATAACTGGCAATATTTCATATCAGAACAGCTGTTAAGATAATGAATATAAACAAAATATTAAAAAATCCGAAAGAGATAGACGAAGACTAGAGGCTTTTGAGATGTGGTCCTATAGAAGACTTTTAGGAATTTCCTGGAGAGACCGCATCACAAATGAAGAGGTTCTCCAACGAATCCAAGGAGGAAGGCATCCTGTCCGAAAGGCGTGCAAGATGGATCGGTCATATAATACGACAAGAGGGCCTCTTGCATGCCATAATGGAGGGTATGACCGAGGGGACAAACTCTAGGGGACGCCCACGCCGAGAGTACCTGGAGGACCTGTTGGTGGACGTGCGCTGCTCAACATATACAGACTTAAAGAGAGCCGCACAGGACAGGGGGGAATGGAGGAGAAGAGTTCAAATTGCTGCAAACCAGTCTTAGGACTGCAACCACGGAAGGAATTAAAAAATATGGCTTATGTATTGAATCAGAACAATGGAAAGTTCCAGGAACTGCAAATGAGCCAAAGCTTGTCTAACAAAGGACTAGACACTATAAAAGACGTGAAAGGCTTGAACGACAATAAGCTAGCTTCTACGATATTCATGTAATCATTATTTAGCCCTTTAAAATTAATATTATAAAGTTTCGTGTGTTTTGTATCTTGATAAAAATTTATCTCGCTCATCACAAACTTGTCTTTCTCCGTTTGCAGAATGTTAAGAAAATTTCTAGTTTCTAATAAATCAATGACATCTTATTATTGAAGTATTTGATTAGATAAATTTGATATTATTCGACATATTAATAGCGTGAGTTTATTGTGATTGCGTTTCTAGTACATATTGTGTATTCTCAATTAATGTAATCAACTCGTCATTGCTCATTGGCTGGTAATACCCAAATTTAAGTGAATTGCCATTATAAAAAATATATATAATGACGTAAGCATCAATCAGACTAGGAGCCAGGGTTGGTAGGGGTTACGATTATTTGAAACGCAAGCGGGAGGGAGGCGAGAACGCCAAGCGTAACGCCACACAAACAATGGGTTATTAATTAGAATGGCAACAATACCGTAGCAAATTGCGTTCGAGGAATTAGATTAAGTCGCGCAAGTTTTTAAATTCGTTTCGGAGATGGTGAAGCAATTATTTTTATTATTTGTGAAAGATTATGAATGAAGAATGACGAAGCTTTCTTTGCATGAAAAGATGTCTGCAATATTTGAGTCATGTTTAACATGCAAATACCGTTTATTATCGTGATGCAATTCAAACACTTTGTATTCCAATTCCGTGTTTTAACGTGATAAACTAAATTTGCGTTGAGTCCCGGTCCCATGTTTTAATCTGAGCAAATATTTATGTCTCTTCCAAATATATCTCTTCCAAAAAGGACGTATAACTGGTATCTAGTAAATATTTTTTTAAACAATTCAACGTTTAAACGATAATCTCCTGATTTCGGATTATTGATGTCTAGCATGGATACTAGCATAGACAATAAAAATATGCATAAATTCCGACGAATGTATCATCAACGTACTGTAAATCGTGAAGATTTGTACATCATGAAGGTTAAATTGTTTATATAAATATTTGCTAGGTGCTAGTAATATGTCCTTTTTTGAAAGAGGTATCGATCACATGAAAATACAGGACCAGAGCTCAAAGTAAATCTAGTTTATCTAGTCAAAACACGGGATCGGGGTACAAAATGTTACTAACAAATGTCATGTCTTTTTCTAAATATTTAAACTCGCAGCTGAAATATTCACATAATATTCACACATAAAAGTACATCGGTTATCAATCGCTCGAACCCTGAAAATACTGACAACCTACCCATGGGAATCCGGCCAAAAGATGTAGGATGCTTGATTATATAATATTATTATTCCCTTTCTGGGTTTTATATTTGACCTTTTACGTACTTATATAACCACATGTCATATTTACGTATAAGTAATTAGATATTGATTGCAGAGCTACGTTAAAGACCAATAAGACATCTACTATATGTGCGTAAACCAAAAATACTGCCCCAGTACTATAACATGACATAAAACAAAATTTTACATCACCTTATTTTTAATCTAATGACACAATATAACGTTTTTGTTAGTACGTGATCAAATTTTAAAATTGTTAATGCAGTTAATTAATTCGTTCGTTTTTATAAACTGTTGAAACGTCTGAAATAATTGTAAAATCCTTCAAACTAGTGAATACAAAAAGTTTCAATCAATATGTTTGATGTTCAGTCAATTGTTGTTGTAACAGTACATTTTGTATTGACTTCAGTAAAAATATTGGCACATTTTGGTGAAAACCAACTCGGTAACCACAATACGAATACAGTACTTATAGATTAATTTTATTAATAGAGTAAAAACAATTTAATGCATGAAAAATAACAAAAAGTGATCAAACTTAAATTGGTTTAAAGAAAATATATAGGAGCAGTCACTCCAAAAGATCTAGGCCTGTTCTCACAATATACGAGTATGTCAACTTTATACTCTGAGACGCAGATGATCTCAGTGTAGCACGTCTGCCAGAGGACACACCCGTAAAGCATTATTCCCCCATGTAATGAACTTTGAAATCTACGAGGCGTATCCAGAAAGTAAGTGTACTGAGGCTCTCACGACCGGATGGATTTTATTTTCGACATGTTGGCTAAATTTCCGTGTAGCCTGACCCTTCTCCTCCGCAACGAGACCGGTTCGAGGTCAGTATGTTGAGAAGTGTCGACGCGACAACA
The DNA here is from genome assembly GCA_949825065.1 of Odontocerum albicorne. Classification (NCBI taxonomy): domain Eukaryota; kingdom Metazoa; phylum Arthropoda; class Insecta; order Trichoptera; family Odontoceridae; genus Odontocerum; species Odontocerum albicorne. Next base: position 8,814,030 of record OX463840.1, on the reverse strand, counting down.
CGTTTCGTGAAAAATGTCAATCCAATTTACCGCCAAGTGCGAAATTTTGTAAAAAGGCAAGAGTTTTTGAGGCGCTGCAAACTCCATGGAGATGAATTTCTCCGCTCCATCGTTACTGGAGATGAAACTTGGGTTGCACACTACACGCCTGAAACCAAAAGGCAGTCTCAACAGTGGCGTCACACCTCTTCACCCTCCGCCAAAAAGTTCAAAACCACAATTTCAGCCAAGAAAATCATGGCATCCGTGTTTTGGGACTGACAAGGCATAATTTTAATTGAATATATGCCTCAAGGGGAGACCATCAACTCTGCAAGATACTGTGAGACCCTAAAAAATTGCAGCGGGCGATTCAGAACAAGAGGAGAGGCATGCTGACAAAGGGAGTCTGCCTGCTGCACGACAATGCAAGACCACACACGGCCAACGCCACGAAAGAACTGCTCGCCTTGTTTAAATGGGATGTCCTGAACCATCCCGCGCATTCCCCTGACCTAGCACCTTCAGATTACTATCTCTTTACCTCCCTGAAGCTGCACATGGCTGGAAAAAGGTTTTCGACTGACGAGGAGGTAAAGGAGGAGGTGGAGAAGTGGACGGAGGGGTTGGCGGGAAACTACTTCGAGGAAGGCATCAAAAAGTTGATACCCCGCTTCACCACCTGCATTGAGAGGAATGGCGACTGTGTCGAAAAATAGCTTACATATGTACTACGGTAACCACGTAATTTTTTTGTTTAAATAAAAAAAATTGTAACCTACAAAAATTCAGTACACTTAGTTTCTGGATATGCCTCGTATATGGCACAGTTTAAACTTTACCCCTTAAGAACACCCCGAACAATGAAGGTTGTTCAACAGGAGAGTTGTTCGGTCGGATTTGCTTACACTAAAAGTCATATCGCACATTATGAGACTGACAGTACTGATATTGATCTTAAACATACAGTTGATTCTTAATGTGGTCTTGTTTTACATTAATTAATTATCATAGTTCGGGCAGACACAAAAGGCTTTTAGAAATTACGTCATATTTTTTTAACTTTCTTTGATTTATCATCCCATATAATTTTTTATTTATTTTTCAAACATTTTTTTAAATATATTAATGAAGTCATGTGCATCCTTATGCTCTCGAATACTATATGGAAATAATATCCGTTTATTAGAGGGGAGTTACACAACGTGGAATTCGAAGCAGTGACTTTCCGCATGGAATTTTAGTGTGCTATCAAGTGGCCATGCAATTGAACATCAGATGTTATATTACTATGGTTCGGAAATTCTAGGATGAGTCATGTGACAGCTCACAAATTTGCCCCAATACAACGTTGTAACGATGTTCAATAATTTTAATTATTTTATCAACTTTAATACAAGCCTCAATTCTAATAAATAGCAAGTTATTTATGTAAAATACATAACATAAGGTTGTATTGGGGCCAATTTGTGAGCTGTCACAGGACTCATACTAGAATTTCCGAACTATAAGTATGTACGGCACCGGTACAAAGGACTGTAGAAATAGGTGGATGGCTGCTGCTCAATGCTCGGAGACTTCGGCTCACGGTGAAAAGGTCGGTGAAAGCTAGCAGGGTGAAGGGTTTCCTCTTTAGCAGATAGTAGATGGTCGCAAGTAAAAGGCAGTAGACTGGAGTTAACTGAGCATGAATTTTTTGACTTTTGGGCTCCTTATGTGCGGCCAGTATTTTCACCTGTGCATGTCGTCACGACTTACGAGATATCACAACTGTCGCAAGTTTTCGCATGCATGGGCCGGCCAACTTTTGATACTGTCTCGCGCTGGCCGCGCATAAGGAACATTTTAGTTACGGTCGTGACACAGCACGGACCTCACATAAATTATACATAAAAACTACCAATATTATACAAAACATAAACAAATACATCATATGTTTTAGGTGACGCATACGTCCGATACAAAGTACGTGGTCTTGTTATTCGTTATTAGCATCCCAATTTCAAACGTACTTTTACACATGAATTTATTTAGTAGCGTTTATAATTTATTTATCGATTTTCAACAGTCCCATCCTTTACACAAAAATCAAATTCCGATTATAAAAATTATACAAAAAAATAAAACAAAATTTAAATTAAAACAACAATCAAATAAACCTCAAAACTGAAAAAAACATTTATGTACAAAACAGGAACAGCTCGGGATTCCCAATACGTGACCCAACCACCTACAAACAGTGCCTCACTTGTTTAGCAGTTGTTGAGTTCAAATACGAATCATATAATTTGTCACGTGGTCGTAACACGCAACACCCATCATCTTCCTAAGACACATATTTTCAAAAGTTCTAAGGAGTTTTTTTTCAAATCTAAGGAGGTCGTATACCAAAATAATCTAATTGCTGAGAAGTCCCAATAGCGAATCAATAAAATATGATTTAATGTTTACATGCGACAAAATACAAATTGTCTATGAAATGTTTCCGTAAATAGATCCATAAAATGCATTTTAAATGTATAAAATATTTGATTTATAGGTTACTATTTGAATATATGGAGCAAAAACTCAACAAATGTTATTGATGAGTAGAGTATTGCGTGCCATGGGGTTTAATGGGACTGTGTAATGGAGTACGCGATGAAAACAGGCATAGTAGGATTGTAAATGCGATATGGAACTAATACCAGGCTTCCAAATTAGTTGTGACCTATTTTCAGCCTTGTTTAACATGTCTGTTGCTAATGTTGTTTATCTAGAAATGTATATTATAAATAGTAATACAGACTGCTGTCGCACCGATTAAAATTAAATACTCCGTGTTCCGTATAATATGTTTTCAGCCCTATAAGTTCAAATTACGATGTTGGAACATTGATTTTTTATAAATTGAATTGAATGTCCATTAACCTAACGATTATAATAGAAAGCACAATGCAATGTAGCAGAATTGGGTTGTTGGCACCATCGGAGATTATGTAAGCTATGTAAAGTAATTTGTGATAGGTTATTATTGCCTTGTTGCATATAGGCCAAAGAGCTTTAATACTTACAGATTGTCTACATCTTTTTCTCCATTTGTTCCCTGATAACTATCAACAGCTTTACGCCATTTGACTCGATTTGATGTTGTTTGCTCCCAGTTGTAGTGAACATGTAGGTTTTTGAGCTTGTTACGCAGTACATCCTTATATTTCTTGCATTACTTACCATGCTTTCTTCTGCCCTTTGTAGAGCGTCGTCTCTGTCATTCATACACGTGTTCCGTCGCGTCGTCGCGTACCGGACTGTTAGCGCATCGTGCTACACAGACGACGCTCTACAAAGCCATGTGTATTACCTACCGCCGGGTACTGTAAGCGAGCTGTCGACACCGGAATATCGATGTTTCAACGGTTTTCTCAATTCAAAACTTCATTGTTTGATTCTCTATGGAAGCATCGAATCTTCATTATTAGTCTAAGGTACTACTGCTGACATTTCGAAGACTTTATGTGTCGTCCGCTAGAAACCATTGTTCATGAATGCTTAAAGCAAAACAACTTCCAGGCTCTCAACGTCAATGATGGAAAAATCATATGATATTCTGCAATTTCTTCGCATATTTTTTTTAATAGGCAATCCACCCAAACTAGGATGATTTGTGTCATCAAAATCAAGCCATAATGTAAATGTATTATGAGTCAATATAGTATTTATTTTTTAAATTACAATTCTAGACCATTTAAAGTTTTAGCTGATTAAGCTTCAAAAATTTAACAATCGATCTATAAGTGGAAAAGTTTCACGAAGAAAGAAGAAACGCAACATTCATTGGACGCGGTAAAGATACGGCATTTAGTAAATCAAATCTGTCTTGCAAAGCACAATTGAAAAATACATGGTCTATAGTTTCATCATCTAGACCACATTCGCAGCCGGGATTCTTCACAATACCCATTATGTAAAGATGACTAGCCACCACGAAGTAGCCCCTCCGCAAACGACACATGGCAAAAACTTCCATCTTGCTAATTATTTTTATTATATTAAACCATGGTTTCAAAGGAATAGTTTGTTCGCATATTTTATTATTGTGAATAAATTAATATTTTTATTGTTTTTTTTTTCGGTACGATTGTTTATAACAACGGTCCACAAACGATGGTACGTGTACCATAGTTTGTGGACCGTTACGTAGCCAGTGTTGAAGTGCCTACTTTTGTAGATCTAGAGATCCATTTCACTAAACTAAACCAGTGAACGAAGTGGTCTCACTCCTTAATCACAATTTTCTTAAATATTTGAAAACTGCCTTCACATCCTTACACACTTAAATCTCAAGCTATATCATACACAATTCCAATCGCATCATAATCTCAATAAGCACATTCAAATCACGTCCAACAACCTCATTACACAATTTACATTCGCATCAGTTTCATGAAACCTTTTCAGATATTTATAGTAGGTTTTATTTTTTAATTCAAATTTAACTAAACATGACTCAGTGCTTCATAACTGTTTTTTTTTTGCGATTTGTAAACCAAAATTGGATATCCAGGAACGATTTTCCAAATGGACGTATATTTAAAAAATAGCCAGACCACATTTTACCTGTTTTCAAATAATCTAAAAAATATACCAGTAATTTATGGAGTTTGGTTTTTTTTACACATATTATTTTTTTTACACTTTTTTTTTACAAATATTAATTTTTTTCACTTTTTTTTTACACATATTATTTTACACATATTAAAATTGATTAGGTTTGTTTTAAATAAATAATAATGTGGGTTGATTCCTTTTTGAATAATAACGTTCAAATGCTATTCCAAATGTAAAATATTTTTTATAGATTATGCATACATCGTAATCTCTGTGTTTTTTAAAATTGGTAATACATATTTGATTTCATTATTATTTCCCGTTAAGCTCTCCCTCCAGAAAAATTAAATTTGAATGAGCTCAGGAGGAAAATATAACAGTATAATATTGACACATTTGTCTTGAGACAAGGAAGAAGCTTTCGTGAAAACATTATGTCTTAAAATGTTTCAGTGACTTCAACAAATCATACTGGACAAAAAAATTATCGTCTTTAATTCTATCTCTGAGTTCAGTGGATTTTCAATGGATTCTGTACACCAGAATTTCATGTTTTTCTAATATCCAGACTCTGGGAGTCCATGAACAGAGTAATGCCATTGTTATTTATACCAGCCACAATACGCAACCAAAAGAAAGGAGAAGGGACAAAAAGGACACGCCACAGAAAGTAAAAATGTAAGTATCTGTAATGGAGAGAGATTCACCTCAATCAATGAAGCCTTGACGGATAAGTCTGCCAATAGACTTATTAGAAACTTTGGAGATAACATATGTGGACGAGATAATTAATGAAATATCTTAGACACGTTTCACACTATTTATTAAAATATTTGAATTATTATATGATTTGGCCGCAAGCGAATTATAATTACAACTAAATGTCATATGCTACAATGCTAGCACTAAACTGCTCTGATCTGGACTGACAAGATATGATATAGAACTTTTTATAATATATATTTGCTTATGGAACAATTCAGAAGCTAAAATTGTGGTGTTTGAAAAAAATTACAAAGACGTTCTGGATGCGAATGAAAAATCGGCGACTTGCAACACGTGGAGCGGTATCTGCGCAAAACTATTGAAAGACATCAATTTCAAAATAATCATATAAATTACACACAAATATGCAATATTCAAGGCTTATAAACATTATTATATATACAAAACAATCCTAATTTATTACTCATACTCTGTACGTTTTTCCCTAAATATTCGATTTTTTTTTCATATTCGCATTGGTGATGAAATACAGGGATACATTCTCTTTGACTTCATAAATCGAGCTTTCGGAATAAGAGTCACTGAAGTATGCACGTAACTCCCAGTTTGTCGTCGTCCGTGTTTACAATACAACCACACATAAAGTTTAATATCATTGTCAATAAACTAAACCTGAATGCAGCCTTTGATTTTTTAGTGCTTTCAAGAATTCAACTTTAAACCTCGAGGTGAAAAACAAGTGTTTCACAAATTAGGCCACGAAAATCAATACAAATTATAAAAAAGGCGCTAAATATATATTACATTTTAGTGCATATTATATTAATACAGATATGCAAAAAAATAAATATTTTCTATTTTTCTATTCAAGCATTTATTTTTCTAAAAATTATTTCGGAAAGTACTGCATATTTCCAAAATATCTTACATAAACTAGAACACAATATGTTACAGAAAACGATTTTTTTTGAAAGACAAAGCATTTTCGGAAAGACAAGAGTATATTTTAAAAATAAAGTTGAAGAGACTGTATTTTGTCAATTTTTAAACTTTTGCAATTGTAACCTACGATGTATTGTTTATTAAATTAGATATGTTACCAACTCGTGAAGTGTTGAAAGTTTATCATGTTTACCAAATGAGATATGTTACCAACTCGTGGAGTGTCGAAAGTTTATCATGTTTACCCATTTTTATTATATAACTAAGAGGGTAATAAAACAACAGAAAAAAACTTCTTGCTGTCAGTACCCACTATCGATTTCCATGGCGCGTCACTCTGTTACGCACAAGTGGCCGTGAACTGGTCATTATGAAAACTATTCAAGAAACGGTTCATTCTTGCCTTTCCTTGGCGGCCTTGCATGTTACTTTCACCTGCGGAAATTCCTCCCCAATGCTCATAATTTTATCTTGCATCAGCCCCACTTTGATTGTGTAATTTCACGGCTGTCTTTCACACGAATAGACTCAGGGTTAAAAAAAACCTTTAACAAGCCTCAATAAATTTGAAATGAAAACAACAATAAATCCTACTAAACAGATTTATGAAAGTGACAGCTTATTAAACTGTCACTTTTATCGATTGAACCATGACTGTTACTTGTTATATATTTATATGTTTTTATAATTATTCACGATTGTGATAAATTTGGTGAATTTAAAAAAAATCTACAATATTAACACCATACTCTTTCAGCTAAACAGAAAATAAATTACGCAGATTTGGGACAGAATGGTGGTGATATGTTACAATGTTTATTTTTTAATTAATTAAAAAATAAATAGAAAAATTAAAATCATTTTCATTTAACAAAATTTTAAAAAAAATCAGCAATAGCAAATGTTTTAAATGTCACAAAAATCTGGGAAAAGGGAAAATAAAATAATGTAGGGCTGTGAAAGAATACCATATGTAATATGAAGGGAGACACAATAATATTTATTTATGTAAATTCATTGTAAAACTATCTGGTTAGGTGGTAATCTATTCCAACCAAACTGAAAAAATTAAATTAAGGATTGTTACATGGTCGCACAAAATTCATGAACAATACACAAAGTAACAATAACAGTCGGATATCATCAATGAAAGGAAAAGGAAGGGATGGTAGAGAGGATAGGAAAATTGGGAATGAAACACGTTACATTACTGACTTGAAATTAAGTTTTTTCAGTTGCTTTTTAAAACATGATAGCGATGTCGTATATTCAGCAAGTAAAACAATTCCAATGAAAGTCTTTACGTCGTCGACAGTTGATTCCAGAGTCTGACAGCATGAACTGGAAAGGTCAACGTGAAGAAGGAAGAGTGATAAATTAGAAATATTTAAGCGTAGAGAGATCGGGTAGACCTTGTTTAGTACATATTTAATAAATAAGTTTTCATAAGCATTCTCTCTTTCGTCTCTCTAGAACTAGTCTGAAAATTTTGTTATACTGAGATTTGGCACGTGTTACAATATTTGTTTGTGCCTGTAAGTGAGGTTCGCATGGTATGACCTCGATCAAATGAGAAATTAATTTAATCCATATTGAGTTTTACCAAATGATTTTGATAGCTTTTTATATTGTTGCAAAGAAAATTGGGCAAGGCATTTTTAAATTTTGATATATTTAATATAATGCGTTCCATAAATTGACCGCATCGATTTATAAGAATTAAATTTTAATTAAGTAAATGAATATCTGAATTCAACATTCCCTTACTTAAATGACATTGGCTAAATGAATTTAAAATCAAAAGCATTCATTCGAACGTTTAGAATTACTATGACTTTGAAAACATGAAATTATTTTTTACTTTTAAAAATTGCATTGTTTTATTTCTCGAAACTTTATTTATTACACGACTTAATGGTAAATTCATAAAAATATACAGTTACATTCTGAATTTTAAAAATTGTTTAATCTCCTTCAATCAAAGTCAAATCAAGCTCTTCAATTATATTAAATAATTGTGATATTTTACAATTTTAGTTATTACCATTCACCTTGTTTTATACGAGTATATTATATTACTTATCTCTTTATATCACAACTGCGCTTTTTCACAGCTGCTTATTAAAAATTTATGAAAGCAGTTAGTCGTTCAATTATAAATGAATTTTCTAAAGCAAAATTACCCTTAGTTAAATACAATATATGTAATTTCATATAAAGTTTTGTTGTGAACATAAATAAGTTAACACAATGAAATACTTTTTATTTTTAAAATATATACATTGAGACATTATTTAAAAACTGTCTAAATTTTGTCGAAAAATTGTAATGAATCCAAAATATTATATTACATAATATTTAAATCAATATCCGAGAAATTTGAAAATGAAAATGTATTTAATTTTTACACTCGGTTAACAGTTTATTTATCAATAAAAATAGGAATGAGGAAGTGCCTATCGATGAGATAGAATGACGTTTTTACTGGAGCTTAGAAGATCTTTTTTTTTTTCGTTACGGGTGGTTGATTTTTGTTTTTGTAGAGGCACCGTTTATGTCTTTTCACTGACTGGTGTTATTGTTATTGCAGGAAAGAATTATCTAGTGCGATGAGCAAGATTTTTTTTAAAGTTGTAAACAGGCTGGACAGAATACTCGGAAACATATGAACCTAGTAATAAGGATTATATTTTTGTGTCATAAATAGTTATTAAAATTTATGAAAATATTTTTTAATATTTAATATTAAAAAATATTTTCATATATGGCAATATTTTTAATTTGATGTGATGTTTGTTTTTTTTCGCTTTGTCTATGGGAATGAATCAGTTGTCATTATTTGTGTTTGAACGCTTCAAAAGCCTGATTAGTTCTATCAGGGTTTTCGGATAATAATTGCTCAAATACTTAAGAATGAGCTTACCGGCAGATTTTGGACCAGATTCTGGTGGAAGAGTAAAGGTAAGTTTAATATGTCTCGATAAAATATTGTTGAATTTAACTAAACTCGAACTCTTGAATGGACCATTATGCAAGTCTAGTTGTACACGTTGAGTACCCTTAAGATTTTTAAAGTACCCTCGAGTTAATTTTTTTTTTGAAAAATACTTGTTAGCAGTTCACCCTTAGTGGAAAAGTCTTTGAACACCATTCGAATGAATATGATACGCTAAGATATATCAAAGATGATATGATATTGAATGATTCTGATGCTAAAATAACTGTGAGACTCTCAGAAAACAATGTTAGATGTTGGCGATTGCAGAAACAAGACCTAATGAATACATATTCTGCAGTAAAGGCATTCCAAGGATCTATAAAAGGACGTTTTTTTCAACTTTTAAAAAAATAATGAGTCACAATATAATCAGTCATCTTATAGTTAGAAAATTAATATATAAAATGACGATAAATATCTCTGATATATATTTTTTACAATTTTGTTGTTTTGCAGGGTTTAACAATTGTAAAAGCAATTGTTTATGGAAATGTAGCAAGATATTTTGGCAAGAAACGAGAGGAAGACGGCCACACTCACCAGTGGACAGTTTATGTGAAGCCGTACAACAATGAGGACATGTCAAATTACATAAAAAAAGTCCATTTCAAACTGCACGAAAGTTACACAAACCCAAACAGAATAGTGACCAAACCTCCGTATGAAATTACCGAAACTGGATGGGGAGAATTTGAAATTGTTATTAAAATATATTTCCAAGATCCAAACGAACGACCTGTGAGCATTATAATTTTTTTTTTCTTCAAATTTATCTTGTTTAACATGTCTTGTTGTTTGTAAGACTTAAGTTGAAATTTGATGTTTCCATAAAATTCTTTATCATACATAACAAGATTAGCAGTCAATCATATTGCCATACAGAGTTTTATCTGCTTATCATTCAAGTTGTAAGGAAGTGAGATTGTTGTACCAACTATAAAGATAGCAAAGTCTTTTGTAGTCAGTTATTGACTACTGAACTCTATTCAAGTAAATATAAAATTAGTTGTGTTGAAAGATTTAGTTTCAATAAGTTTCAATTTGACGGGTTACATGTTTATATTTATTAAAAAAATTGCCTAGAATGGTTTTCTGAAATGAATATTGTGTAAAAATATAGTGAAAATGTAATTAAATCAGAGAAACCAAGCAAATTCTATAGATGTTGAGAAGATAAAATGTATGTTATGATAAAAGAGTGGCAGTCTGTACTGTCTTCCTACTCTGACAGGGTAAAAAGTAAATGTAAAAAGCAATTGTAATTTGTTTTTTCAAACACTTTATTCTACTTTTTGAACGGTATAGCCCTACCGGTTTCAAAGCTTTCACCTCGTCATCAGGGGAGCACAAACAAGACTGAATTCTGTTCGAACTGGTACCGACATACACTCTTCTAGCGGTAAACATTCGGGTTGGGGACTGTGAGTGGATGGAGGGAGGACACTACCTCGGCGAGCAACGGCGAGATTCTTGGAATATATGTGTTCCCATTGGTAACGACGCTACTTGACAGTTACTCTTAGGATGAACGCTACTTGACAGTTACTCTTAGGATGAACACTACTTGACAGTTACTCTTAGGATTATGTGCACTGCGTATAGCGCATTGCTCTCTTAGGATTATGTGCACTACATATAGTGCATTGCTTTACAATACTGGGAATAAGATGTAAAAAATGAATAAAAAACGGTGTATTATTTGAAGTTGAAGTGTACAAATAATATAATTTTAGTAATTTGTATTTCAGACTACAATGTATCATATACTGAAGCTGTTCCAATCTCCGATAGTGGAAGGGAACACTTCAGCGGCCAGCGGAGGCAAAAAGGGTCTGGTATCAGAGAACTATGAGGAGATTGTCTTCCAGGAACCTTCACAGCTCATGCAGCACCTGCTTACCAATGTAAAACCCCTCACACACGGACCCTGGACTCATGATACAGACTGTAAGCATATTTTCTATTCAAATTTTCCCAATTATAATAAAAAAACATAATTTATATTACGCCATTTAGATAGCAAACTCTCATCAAGGGTGCTACAACTCCGAACTCGAACCCACTATTATTGACAGATTTAAAATATTACAAAATACGTTAGTATAAGTTGAGTGTAAGGATAAAATGGTAGTGACCATTAAATTAAGTACTTTCCCGCATCTACATATGTTCAGAAAAATATATTTGATTAGAAAACCACAGAAAACTTACCAAGTTAAGATGAATTACAAAGAAACTTTGTAGATCTTCCAATATGTGATAGTAACATATTCGGATTTAAATGTAGTGTGGTGTTTGTGTTTAGGTTCATATACACTCGTAAATTTTGATAAGACTTCGAAAAGAGTTGTCTGAGTGTTTTCCAAAGCTGGAAACGACAACCCTTATCTATAACATTTAGAGGCACACAATTGTATGCCACATGACCCCCACTATTGAATCGATTAGGAATAATCAATTTATTAGATGAAGAAGAAATCAACCTCAAAGTTCTATTCTCTTTGAAGGAACATCTCTCAGACACATTCAAAAGGTACAGTGTAGACATATATTAAGGGACTTTAAGATTCCTCTATTGCTGCATCATTACTTAGATTATTACAAATAAAAATTTGTCTTCATAGAAAAAATCATAATCCCTCTCACCGTCTTCCATCTTTCCAAGTAGATGTTGGTTTTACTTATTTACATTTATCCTTTCGTTACGTAGTATCTTCATCTGCTTTTCTTCAATCAATCTTTTGCCTTCTGGTATAGCCGTCTTTAAAGAGAATAACATTAAAGCAGTCCCGCTAAAAATATTTATATGAAAGTGTTAAATAAATAAATCAAAAGTTTGATATTAAGGGTAACTTTTATATGTTTTCATTTCACGACCCTTTACATACCTGTTTTTATTATAATTTAATATACCTTCTTAAAGATTCACCGTGAGTTTAAAAAAAATACTTTTAATATTAAAAACTATTTAAATGTCATATTTATCAAAATGTGTGTTGTATTCGTTTCAGTTGAAGACAAGAAGGAGAAAACTTTAGAAAAAATAAAAAATGCCAAGACAAAAGTACGTGCAGAAGTGGTTGAATTAAAAGATAAACTCAAATTAGCGAAAGAAACGATTATTAAATTTAAAGATGAAATATCCAAGTTGCAAACCAATCAAATGAACAATATGATATCTTTATAACCCACAGCCCAGTCAAAAAAGTGAATGCAGTTATCAAATACATCAACTTAGTGAACTTAATTGTGAAAAAAGACACTCATAATTTTTTTTTACTTTTTAAGTAACTTTTGTAATATGTGATAAGTCGAATAATTTTTTTTACTAAAATGTATTTTTTATTTTATTAAATTAATTGTTTCTAGAGTTCTTTTATATGATCTTATTTTTTGCAAATCTCTTAATCAATTTAATAAAAAAAATTATGTCAAATCTATTTTTCATATTTCAAATTTATTAAGATGAATAAGAAACTGACGACAACCGTGGCTTAGTTGGTAGGGTACTTGCTTTCTACCTGTGAGTTTAGGGTTCGATATTCAACGGTACCCAAAAAAGGGATCCCAGTCTAGATAAAAGTTTGTTGACGAGATTATTGTTATGTTAACTGTCAGCATGTATGATGATTAAATGCGAGTTATATGCTGACTTCTGTGGTTGTAAACTCGCAGGCTCGATTAATGAAGCTGACAATAATGTTGAATTCTGGGCAGGCTCTCAATATTTTTACATCACCAACATTGAAAGGTTAAAGGGTACTAAATCAATTAATGCACAAATTAAATCAACTGAAGAAGGCTGTGGGAAGAATTAAGTTGAAGTGAACAAAACTCGTAAATTTAGTATTTAAAATTACAAATGCTCTGTATCTCATGGTATCCAACATGCAATCAACTTAAAGCATTTCACCAAAACTTCCGCAGAATGCAATACAATTAACCAAATGAATGTACAGAATTTACTCCATTAATGATAATTTTGCACTCGTGCAAATTGGATGGAATTCTTAATGATGAATAATTTGATTTAAAATGATCCATCTAAAAGCATTAAACTTGGCATTATCTGAGTTGGATATTTAAATATTTTTTTCATGCACTTAAATTAAAAACAGTTACCGAAAAAAATATAAATGTTACTGGCATTCTTGAATGAGTTGTGTTCATATGAAATGAGCATCTCAAAACATGACGTTATCTGAACTGAATATTTAAAATATTATTCCCATGCACTTAAATTAAAAATACTTTCGGAAAAAAAATATTACAATAATTTTACTGGCATCTATGAATGAATTGTGTTCATATGATACGAGTTTGATTTTAAATTTTGGTTCACCTAATCCAATGTTTTTTTCGAGGTCTATTTCTAAGTATTTGTCATCTAATAAAATAAATAAAATGTTTCAAGCAGTGTTCTGCATTACTTCTCCACACCATGCCATCCCTCATGCCTCCACCCTGCTCACTGATCATCACTTAGGTAAACTTTTATTTATATGAGTATTTTTAGATACTTTTATATATTTTCAAGCATTCATCTTTCTTCGAAGTATACTCTGTATTAGGACAACACAACAATAAAATGACAGCAGCAGCTCGTACCCACTATGACAGGTGATCGTGAGGTTCTGGATATGTTTAGGTTACGCATTTAAAATGCCTAGTGGTAGCTAGTTAAAAGCTGTCCTGTTTTATTGCTCACTAGGGACTCGCTGAACTGGACGCCCATCTTATCCCATCCACCAGTGGTGTTATGACAGAGATATTCCGAGTTTTAGCCTAATATGGGAGGACTGGACTGCGGAGCGACACAGATGGATGTCTTTGGTGTAATGATAGAGAGATAAGAGTTTAGCCTAACATGGAAGGACTTCAGTGCTGGGCTACACACTGACCTAGATGGATGCCTGTAGTGTTATGACAGGTTCACAGTTGTGGCCTTACATGGAAGGACTAGACTGTGGACCAACCTAGATGTATGTCGATTGCATTTCTGTATTCCTAACGAAATAAAAATTATGTTTTATTGATCAATTGGTAGGACATTATTGACTTGTACCTTTGAAATCTAAAATATGATATTTAATCTCTTGCCCATTGAATTCTGCAGAAATCTAGAGGATAGGAATAAAATTATCATTTTTGTTTTCAATTTTTGGGACAGATACTTAAAAAAAAAGAAAAATTGGGTATGAAATGGTGTTTTTTTCTAAAAAAGTTCTTAATTAGGGAAACTTAACTTTAAGAAATATGTTCTCATCTAAGATTTGAGACCTTAACTGGAATATGTGATAACACTGGCTTTGAATTAAAAGGCTTGTATCTTTCGGTGCTAGTTTTTTTCATGTTTTGAGTTGGGCAAATAGACATATGTGCATTTTCGAGTTCTGTGAAATTATTAATTGTATTTTTGCTAACCATATTTTAGAGAAAAGCGCAAAGATTGTAATAAAAAAAATTTGTTAATCAGACATTTTCTTTCAACAAGTGCACCAGAGCCTATATATAGGTAATCCTGCCCCTGATTTTTAGATTTATCTAATGCCCCTGATTTTTAGAGTTATATAATCCTGCCCCTGATTTTTCGAGTTATCTTAATAATTAAAAAATGAGAGACTGGCATAAAAACCTCTCGAGACATAACATTAGGTTGTTTTAGTTAATGTCAGATTACAAGCTTATAAAGATGTTAAGTGTAGATTTGTTATTTGTTTCATTAGTTCGCATATTCTGAAAATATTTTATTTGTCGTTTGATTGTTATGTGTAATGATCTTGAATGAACCATGCATTTGAAATAAAGTGATAAGATTTTTTTTATATATATTTTATTCATTCAAATCTGTGGTTGTAATTGGAGTTGTATGATCATGTAAAAATAATTTTGCATGCAGTATGTTTATCATTTAAATATATTTTTTCCATATTTACATTAAAAGTCAAGCGCTTTACATACAGAATTCTATTAAGCATAAAGTTTGTATAAAATAACATGTATTCTCTTTAAAAATATAATTGAATGAAGTGCTTCTGTTGAAGTTCTGAGCAAATTAGACATGTCTTGTTCAATATAGTTAGAGTAAAAAAAAGTGTTCATTACTTTTTTCCAAATTATATAATAACCAGGATTTCTTGAATTCTTTTAGCATGTAGTAATATCAGCTCAAACAATTTTCCATAAAAGAAACGCATTGGTACAAACATTAAAACTTGATGCATTTTTATTAAAGGCGTTTTGTAACAATGTTCCTTAAATGGTAAAATATTTAGAATGCGTATCATTTATCAGTATCCATTAAACCACAAACTACTACATAAATTCGCACTACAGTCTGTTTTAATATTTCACAAGAAACTGCTCAGTGTTCCCCCTCGTCACCCGAAATATCTTGTTCTGTCAGCAACGGACTTCCATCGTCTTCCGCTTTGCTCATTCTGGAGCTGCGTCCCGATCCAGAGGGTCCGCTTCGCTGTGAGATTGTTAAGATATTTGGCACAAATCCACTGCCGCATGGGGTTGTCGGTGCTGACCGAGAGAGCCAACTTTTTCTTGAGAATTGACGCTTGAAGCAAATATTTGAACTAGGAGACACTTTACCAGGATACACATTCTTAGGAGCCAAGTTCAGCGGCATATACAAGCTATTTTTGCGACTTTTACAAAAGAAGTTCTTCATTTCCTTCACATCATTAGCAAAGTTGGAAACTTCTTGATCATCATCTCTACCTTGCGATCTGTCTGCATCACTCGGTAACTTTTGAATTTTATCTAAAAGCTCTTTTAGTTCCGATGTAGGGCTCGTGGCTCTAGGTGGTGAGTCTGGAGTGCCAAGGTTGGCCAAACTGCTTATATCTGAACCTGTCATGGAACCGCCAACACTATACATTCGATGGATCTCTTCCTTGGACCCAAAGTTATTTAAATTCTTTGCAAAATTACTATAATCACTGGATACATTCTCATTATTAGTGCCTTCAGCCATTGAATGCGAGAAAAACGGACAGAAATTGTTCTCCTCAAAACTATGCAAATTAAATGCGGATGTATTTCTACCGCATGAACTATCGGGGAATGAGTAATCTCTATTTTTACTTTGTATATTAAAATTTTGTTGCATTCCTTCGTTGTATGCCTGCGACGCATCTTGCATAAATTCTCCTTGTTGATAGGGATCATTTGATTCGTCATTTCTGATCTTGTGTGCTGAGATATTTGGTTCTTGGTTCATGTAACTTGCGTATATATTTGACTCAATATTTTCATCATTGGAATCATTAGAACTTTCATTGTAATATTGATTTATTTGTACTCTGGGTGATCTTGATTCCGGATAATTCTTGTGATGGTCTTTTGTGTTATTTTGATTTCTATTACTAATTTTGTTTCCGGAACATCCTTCTAAAATAAGCCCTAAGTGATGTTCAGCAATTGAGATATTACTATTAGATTCATCCGAGTATAATCGTACGGTTGTGTCAGTTTGGTATAATCTATTATTTGGTACGGAGACCGAATGAGCCAATGTAGGCTTAAGTGATCTCTGAGAATCGATGAAGACTTGGCTGTTTTCCGAGGAGATTTGTGCTGAAGGGGAGCTGGCACTGTTGGGACCAATGGCACCCGAGCTTGCCATAGAAGGGGACAAGTGCTGGGGACTGGGCATGCGGCAGCTCACTGATGAAACTGATCGTAACAGTGCTTGTCTTTGGGCTGCGGGGGCGAGGGGGACGCTGGCCCATTCCACGCTTCCTGCACACGAGTATGGAGGTGGGATGATTGTATTTGCCTGAAACATCAATTTATCATTTTTTTTATTGTTTCATTGTACAATAAAAAAAAAACAAAAAATACTGAGAGAAGACAAACTCACCATGAAACCTAAAATGTTAGAATACCAGACCTGCTTATTAAGTGTGATTCTGTAATGGAGGAGTAACTGGGACTTTCTAGATGACCATAAAAGGAGATTCAATATCTTCCACATGCACAGTATATTAGTTACAGTTTGGCAAGGTGAAGTTATGACTAAAGAAATGCAGGAATCCTTGGTATAATGCTTGCTCATAAACTGCTCGGAATATCGTAAGAATGAGAAAGAAAGGTTATTCAGCTTAAATATCCAGCATTAGCAAAAACAAGCAAAAACTAAAAACCTATATAGAATTGTTCTTTAGGCTTTAGACATAGCGACTAAAGTTGACCACAGAACATGTTATTGGGAATGGTAGAATCACTGGAATAAGAGTATGGCACTTTGAAGGAGACTTAATTTAAATTGCTTTGTAAATGATTATTTTTCGATATTCCTTGTAATTTAAAATACTTACTTCATTCGCTGTGTTGCATAAGAAACTGGAGCTGAGAGAGTCGGCAGTACTCGTCGCTGATAAAGAGCCTGAAATAAAATTCAATAACATGGTTATAATGAGCACGAAAACAATGAGTACTTGTTACTTTTAGTCAAGATTTTAATTTAAAAATCTGCCAAGGTCCATAACAGTATTTTAGTACCATTTTTTATGTATGAGAAAGAAACAACTAAAAAGAGCCAAATAAATGCTATGACAATGTATGATAGAATACAGAATGAATTTATTAAGGAGGAATGTGAACTTAAGGTGTTGAGTAAGATGAAAAAGAGCATTCTGAGATGGTTTGGGAACGAATGAATGAAGAAAGATCAATAAAATAAATATGTAGTGCAAATGCGAGTGAAAGACATGGTAGAGGATGATCTAGAAAAGTATGGTTTTGATCAAGTGAATGATATTTTTAAAGAAGGAAAATTAAGAAGCAAAAGAAATCATAGGTGTATGAATGTGGAATTGGTTAAATATGTGTGTCAAGATAGGAAAGTTTGGTGCTCTATCCTCTGCATACCGCAGCAGGGAAACGGCATGATGATACATATGTTGAATATCTATACCTAATAATTTTTTAAATATTGAAACCTTCATCGAGGGGAAATTTTAAAATCTCAAATTGGTAATGAGGATTCGGAAAGAGACATTTTTATACATGATTATGAGTTTATGACAATTTTGTCCATTTTGCGACGGGTGCTATAAAGAGAATTGTGATCACCTTTGTAGCACCTTTTTAGGTTCCTTTACTGTTTTTTATGATCTTTCATAAATTGGCTTTGATAGTTGAAGTTTAAAATCAAGACTTGAAATAAACATGTAACGAAAAACAATATTTTATTTTCTTAGTGAAGGAGTTGAAATTATCTATGAATACTAAAAAATTGTGTTAATATTTTCATTGTCCTAAACAGCTGTAAGACATTAAATAAAAATAAGTCCAGGACCCAAGACACCCTTATAACCTTATAACCCTTCAACCAGCAATATCGAGATTGCAATTCAGGAATAGTTTCACGAACAAAGTGCAAGAACTGACGATTCCTCCAGATAAAGCGCATTTTCCGAAATTGAAAAAAAAAATCTTAGGACTAGATGAAGCTCTCAGAATAGATGGCACCAGGAGACCAATTGGAGATCACTGAATAAATTCCGAGTGAGGTACAAGGTGAACATGCAAAGATGGGGTTTCTTAAACAAAAGTAGCACTGAATGTAATTGTGGCGATATACAGAACTCAAAACATGCTAGTTTGTCCAAACATTGTGATTACATGCTCTAAACAAGATCTGATTGGTGTCTCCTACTGAAACACGTGGCATGATTTATAATCTGAACACTGAAATGAGATGAAAATAAATATTTATCTACTATTAAATCTTATGTATGAAAAATAATAATTAAACATGATGAGATTAAGAACATACATATTTTATAAAAATCTATTTCAAGTATGGTAAAAGTCCATTAATTAGAACAATTTTCTAGGTCCCGGAATTAACTTTTCGTAATAAATTCTACTTTTTGGCGATAAACATTCCATAGTTTATAATGATTATCACTAAAAACTATTTATGAATTAACATAATTTGATATTTTCCATGCAAATCACAAATCCACATAGTTGCAGGTCTTGGCAGCAGGGCGACTGGTGTATTACACACTAGCAAGCGGTAAAATTTTCGGGGTTCCGCCTATATCCAAAAATTCAATAACAAAATATCTCAAGATTATTATCGTAGGTATGGGATTTAGTGTTCTTTTTTATTTTACCTTTAATAATTTCACAACTAAAAATTAACTGAAAAATAATCAGTCAAAGCATCATATTTATATATTTTCATTTATTTCTGTATGAAAGAGATTTTATAAATGTACAATTTGTAAAAAAAAAACAACTGGTAATTTAATGTGAACACATAATTTTTATGAATCTGGAATTGTTGCCTTTTATTTATCGTGTCCCCAATAAACTAGGCTTTTGCATGTTTCTCACTGAGGGCATATATTACGCATACTTTATGAATCTGTGTAAAATAAGTGACCATATCAATATAAATAAGGGACAATTGTAATATTTTTGTAAATTGCATGTGTTGCATGTGTTCATGAAAAATACTACAAATTTAAAAAAATTATTTTACCATTATATATGAGTATGTTATTATATATCAATATTGCCAAAATATGTGGATAAAACTTTACTTGACTTAAATTATTTTTACAGTTAAAAAAATGGCCCTGATATTCCCAGTTGTTGGTAAGTGCCGCACAAATTCAAATGATTTTTTTAGTGATCATGTAATTCGTAATTTTTTTGTGAAATCTGGTCCCTAAATTTCGAGTTAACAAAACTTTATTATATTTGTTATCTTTAATTTTATACCAACTGATAGAGTAACAAAAATGATAAATATTAGTAATGACATTACAAATTAATCGAAAAAATATTCCCTCACACGTAGTTTCCAACTGTCATATCTCTATGAATTAGAAAATCAAAAGCATTTGAACAATTGTTAATTTGATAAAAATACACCTTATGGGCTGTATAAAATAAAGGATGTCATGCACCTGTGTTACATTTAATTTAATCAGTCTTAGAAATCCGCCTCTCTTCATGACTTCTTGTTTTATTGGTTCCATTTTGATAAAAAAACAAATTGAATCTTCAACAACACAACTTGGAATTGGCACAATGTTACTGCACCAGAGTACCCCACAGAACTGAGTGGAATTATAAACAGCATGTGAGTGGAAGCTAATATTTTTTCTAATTGGATAAAACTGAAGCCCTATAATTGTAACTAATAAATATATACTTTTTCCCAATGTATACTGATTCATGGTATATTAGGTGATATGTGCTTTACTGTATCACATTTTCTTATAGAATATCGTGGGATTATTCCCAAAAGGTTGTTACGTCTTATTTTAGGTAATTGGAGTAAGCATAACACTATAATTTATAATTAATTATAACACACATATACTTAATTTTATTTAATACTTTTATGGAAATCCATCTGGAGGATTTATTTCTATAAAGTAATTTCTTCCAATTAACCAGTTTTTGTTTCATAATCATTAGTGAGTCCTCAGTGAAATACAGGCAAAAGCCTAGTTTACAGGGGACACGAATGAAAGGCAACAAACCCAGATCCATTAAAATTGTGTGTCCAATTTAAATTACCTGTTGTTTTTTTCACAAATGATGTATATTTCTTGGCATGTGTAAAATAAATAAAAAATTAAATTATTAATATCCATTACAGTTTGTTTAAAATAGTGTATAAAAACAATGTTTATAAAAAATATATAACATATATCTCAAAGAAAATAGGTATTAGGATGGAAATTATATGGGAATTAATGAAGAAGAAAATTCTGAGATAAATAATGCTTCTTTGGTTTATTCTTAAATATCAAGGATGTAGCATATCTGACGGTGCTGAGAAGATTGTTCCTAAGTCGTGCCGAGTGAACCGGTAAAAGATGATTTGTGATGTGTTGTTATATTGTACAAAAGATTCTGTTGTCACATAAACGAGTAAAACGGAAAAGATAATTTCTGATGTGTTGGTGTACAAAAAATCTGTTATCACATAAACGAGTGAACCGGAAAAGATGATTTGTGATGTGTTGGTATACAAAAGATTCTGTTGTCGCATAAACGAGTGAACCGGAAAATATGATTTGTGATGTGATGGTATACAAAAGATTCTGTTATCATATAAACGAATGAACCGGAAAAGATGATTTGTGATGTGTTGGTATACAAAAGATTCTGTTATTACATAAACGAATGAACCGGAAAAGATGATTTGTGATGTGTTGGTATACAAAAGATTCTGTTGTCACATAAATTTTTATAAATGACGAGTTTTCCTGGTTACAATTTTAGACTTTTTACAGTCGAAAGTAGCATGCATGTAGTGTTAAAACAAGATTCCTTCATGCATTTGCTTGAAAAATATTCTCATTTTAATTTCTTCGCTTGTGTCATTTCTTACGTAACAAGAGATCCAAGATGTATAAATGGTCAATAGTTTTAAATTGACATTTTCCAACAGCAAATGCAGGTGATAGATAAATTTATTCCCACTCGCATTTATTTGGTCTTCACTTGATTTGTCATAAGACCAATGATTGTTTTTAGCTTAGGTTTTGAGAACTACAAAAGCATTACGGCGAGATATAAATAATTATGTGGAAAAAATTACCTGCGGGTCTAACTATATAATTCTTGAAATACTGCACCATGAGATCCCCTTCGCCCTTATCTGCACCCAGGTATATGACCATCGGATATAGGTCTGGCTTTGAGGTAACCTGAAATCATTACATTACATTTATTTTTCACAATTTTTAACTTCACATCATGGAAACTCATCAGTAATGAGTGGGTGTTATGTAACATTTGATAAAAAAAATTGATGCTTGTCTTAAAAAAATTAAAACATAACAATGAATCAGTTAAAATACACATTTTTAGTTAAAATGTTGTAACCATATCAACCCTTATATTTTTGAAACATGACTATTCTCATCAGCCTTTCGAGGAGTAAAGTGTTGGTTTAAAACAAGCAATTCACTTACCACACTTGGGATTTTCATTATATTATAATTTGGACATATTGAATGATATTATACTCCAAATTGACAAAGTAAGGTTGGCATTTATTCCCAGAGTGTTTTTTTTCCATTGCTTATAATTTCCATTGTTTATTTTTTGTTTTTCCTTTGATTTCGTAATTAGTATAAGACAGTTAAATTTGATATATACATTAACAGCATTCATGCATTCATTTAGCTATAATAACAACAATAATTTATTTCCATCATCTTTTTATTCAAGGAAAAATATCTGAATCATGAGGTCCTATGAGGAAAAAAAAGGTAGTGTTTGAATATCTTTAATTTAGAACTGCGTTTAACAAATTTTAATAAACCAATATTGTCGCTAACAATCAATTATAGATTAGGCACCATGAAAAAGAAAAGAGATCAATTTTGATTAATTTCATTACTTATTTTTACTCATATCAATGCCTAAGTCTCTTAAACAAATTTTAATATTCCCTACAATACACACTTCAACTTCCTATGGTTATTCCTAACCTATTAAGCATAGTGATTTCTTATAGGCCAAGGGAGTTTTCGTAACAAACTAATAAGTTTTAGTATTGTTCATTTTTCATTAATGTTACAGTTTTTCATGGCAACCTTTATCAATTAATTCCTTCACTGCATTTTGTGATAGTGTAGTGAAAATAGAATTTCCAACATTATTCTGACTATTTTTGGTATGATACTCTGGCTTTATAATGTTCATAAATGATACTTGGAAGACCTTCAAACGACATTGTTTCTCAACTTTATAAGCAATTTAAGTCTCTGCTTCTGTTGGCATCATAGCTATCCTATTCACATTTCAGTGAGGTGTTAGCAGAGAGACATTAACGGAGTTGTAATAAAAAAATCATGTTTGAAATAATAATCAACTGTAGATCACACTAGACGAGAATTTAATTTGATTCGCATATCAGAGAAGGTGGATCATGAGGTACTCAAAAAAAATAAAAAATATTTTGAAGTAAGAAAATGGAGTTTTGACAAATATTTTCTGAGTGACTTTAATTTTTTGTATCCTTCATATAAATCAACTCTTAACACACAAATTAAAATACCTCATTATATGGCGGTGGTGCTGGCTGCACGGTGGCCCTGCAGAGAGAACCGCAACGGCTATACTGCGGAGGATAGTAACAAGAACCGGCGCTGTCCGTGTCGGGCGAGCGGGGCTGCCGGCTGCGGCAGGGCCAGCCACAGCGCCAGTGCCAGTGTGGTGCCTGTTGCCTCAGCCTGCAGCACCATGCCAGGGTCAATACGAATGCGGCCAATGTGAGCAGCAACCTGGACATAAATTGTTTTATATCAAATCTAACCACTATGAACTCATCAAACTTAACCATTATGAACTCATTGGAGGCATTTTGTGACATTCCCATGCTCCAGACAGAATAACTGGGGTATTAGATTAGATAATCCATCATAAGAATCAATAATTATAATTGTTGGTACATTTAGTATAAAATTTGCATTTGTACCAAATTTAGCTACTATCAGTACTAACTTGCTCATCCAACTTTCAGTTCCAATGTGGATTATTCATAAGGGGTGTGTGTAGCTTATATCTGGTTTACCTTAGATCCTTTAAATCGTGGGTCGGCAACCTTTTGTTGTAAGAGGGCCAAATATTTTACATGGGGATTAGTGCGGGCCGCACTTGGGCAATAATATGTCATTACAGTATATCAGGCCTGTAAATATGAAACCGGAATTTGCTCATAGATGGTTCTAGTTGTCAATGTAGTGACTGTTAAACCGCGTCATTGGCACCTTTTTCTTGTGTTTACATTTGTCAAAGACTTTTAACTCACAACAATACAAGTTTAATACAACTACATATGTTTTCATAGCGTTGAACACATCTATTTTTGTACCTGAAAACTACGATTTGTGGACAGCATTGATTTTCTGTTACCATTTGAAGAAAACTGCTGCAGAATCGCATAGAATACTTGTCGAAGCTTACGGTGAGCATGTTCTTGGTAAATCACAGTACTTTGAGTGGTTTAAAAAATTCAAAAGTGATGATTTTGACGTGAGAAACGAAGAACGTAGAAGACCACCGAGAAAGTTTGAAGACGCCGAATTGCAAGCATTGTTGGATGAGGATGACGCTCAAACGCAACAACAACTCGCGGATCAATTAAATGTAACACGAGAAGCCGTCTCCATACGTTTGAAAGCCATGGGAAAGATCCAGAAGGGGGGAAAATGGGTTCCACATGAACTGAATGAAAGACAGCAGAAAAACCACTTGCGAAATGCTGCTAGTCAGGTACGAGTACAAAATAAAATCATTTCTCCATCGAATTGTGACTGGCGATGCACGTCGCAAACCCCTCGATCTGACCACTTAACATATGCCACCATCCTTTGCTATAGTTCGGAAATTCTAGGATGAGTCCTGTGACAGCTCACAAATTTGCCCCAATACAACCTTATGTAATGTATTTACTTAAATAACTTACTATTTATTAAAATTGAAGCTTATATTAAAGTTTATAAAATAATTAAAATTACTGAACATCGTTACAAGGTTGTATTGGAGCAAATTTGTGAGCTGTCACAGGACTCATCCTAGAATTTCCGAACTATAGTTCAATGCTTGCCACGTATTTATTGCACGCAGGAGCCGTCCGATGATATGTAGTGATTATGAAAAGACCACGCAATGGCGTTTTTTTAACAATACAATAATATTAAAGCAATGATTTTAAAACAATGTTTACAGGTAATACAATATATTATAGAATATCAGTAATCTATATGACGCATGCGTCCGATAAATAACTTATTTTCTCCCTTAGCTTAGTAGAATAATTCCTATTGTACGGCACAGTAATGCAGCAGATCCGGCTCGAAGGACCACTTTGAACAGCACCGCACAAAGACTGTAGGAGAGGTAGATAGCTGCCGCTCGATTCTCGGAGATTTAGGCTCACTTTATGCTTTTCCGGTGAAAAGTAGCAGGGTGAAGAGATTCCTCTTTAGTAGGTAGAGGTTGGTCGTAAGTAAAAGACAGTTGACGTTTTAGAAACTGAGAATGTATTTTTTGACGTTTTGCGCTCCTTATGTGCGGCCAATCGTTCATCGTAAGCGCCTATTTTGGCCCTTGCATGCCGTCATGGCTTGCGAGATATTACGTATTTCGCACGTTTTCGCATGCATGGGCCGGCCGACTTTTGATAGTAGCTCTCGCGAAGGCCACGCATACGGAACATTTCATTACAGTCGGTACACAGCAAGTACACCAAGCAAAACATCTTTAAATATAAAACAAGAAAATATAAATCATATTTTAGGTGACGCACATGTCCGATACACCTATGTAGATACTTTTTATCTCCTGTTTAAAATTAATAACTACATATGTAATCTGAAAGAAATACATATAACTCGCAACACAATAATTCTGCGAATAATATTTCTCAGTAATCCCTTTCAAATTGGTTCCATCCCATTTTCAATTCCCTTTGAAAACAAATGATAAGTAATGTAATTTTATTGAAGATTTATATCTTACCATAGATAATATTTCATGGGAGTGGTGAAGTTGAAGTAGTCCGGGTGGTGTGGGGGTCGATGGAGGGGTGGCGTGCGGGGCAGGCAGCAGCCACCCGGGCAGCACTCTTGGGACTCCGGACACGGCCGCCCCCCTGCGCAGCTTGTGCCCCATACCTGGACAGCATTCTTTAAATTTTAGTATTTTTAAGTAGCATGTTCGGCTGCCTACAACCAAAGCCTTAAGCCTAATAATAAATTAAATAGTTACATTTCTTTTCCACCTTCTAAACAATTCTTCTCACATTAGCGTATATTTTTAATGTGACTTAT
Organism: Odontocerum albicorne; assembly: GCA_949825065.1. Classification (NCBI taxonomy): domain Eukaryota; kingdom Metazoa; phylum Arthropoda; class Insecta; order Trichoptera; family Odontoceridae; genus Odontocerum; species Odontocerum albicorne. The sequence goes on along the minus strand of OX463840.1, from coordinate 8,787,963 downwards.
TTTACAACTACGGCACGGTGGTCACTAGATTGTACAAAATCCGAAATTAACAAATTTATGAAACAATCAAAGTGGTACCAATAGTATATCATATTATATAAAGCCCAGGAAGCAAAACTACTCGTATACTGGTATGAACATGTGTAACGGCGAGGTGAATGGACTACAGTAAAGACAGACACGAATTGGGAACAGCGAAATAGACACAGAGAGAGACCCTAGAAAAGCCTACATAAGAAAGTGAAGGAGGACATGACGAGACTCGAACTATCCCCATGTGATTGGCGAGATCGAGAGAAATGGAGGAAGAAGGTCCAAACAGTCGATATAAATGGATAGGATTTAGGAAAAGTAGAATTTCAGATTTTTTTTTTCAGGTTTGATAATTTTCTGGAAAGGAAACTTGGACGTGGAAAAATACTGATGGGAGTCGAATAAATGCTGTAGAAATACGTGAATTGAGAAGGATATATGAAGTGACAATGTATGGCAGAATACAGAATGAGGTGATAGGAATGAATGTAAACTTAAAGCTGATGTGTTAAGTAAGATGAAGAAGAGTACGCTGAGATGTTTGGGCATGTGGAACGAATGAATGAATGAATACTAACAAAACAGTTATATAGGGCAAACGCGAGTGAAAAGGATGTAAGAGGAAAACCAAGGAAAGGTGGAGCAAGTGAATATTCTTAACCTTTCCCTTCCTGTGCTAAAAAAAATCCGTGCGTTCCGGTGCTGTGTATTCAATACACATCAATAAGTACACATGTAAAAATGAGCAATTTAAAATCGAAAAAATAAGAATATTCATAGCCAATTGCTTAAATTAATAAAATTTGAAGTCAAAAGTGATAATAATTGAAAATTAATTGCTGAAAACATGAAAAAAACCATCGGCCGACGTTCACAAAATGGGCGAAGAGACCACCTCAAATGGATGCCCGAGAGCTACTGAAGCGAGAGAAGTGAGCGAACTGAGATTCTATTTCTTGCATTCCCATATACCGAAGTAGAGTGAGAGTGAGACGTGAATAGCATCGCTTCCTTACCCATAGCGGTTTTTTTAGAATGAATATACCTACGTCACACACTGGCACACGTTTGATTGTATTGGTGAATTTATTCCCGATTTTCACAAAATATCTCTGATGTGGCCAATAAGTGCTAATTATTATTAATATATTTTTTCATTTAATGCGTAAATGTATTACGGAGGAATACCTAAAATCTGAACCCAGTATTTATAATATTTATAGAGATATTAAAGTTTTTATAAACAATGTGTACTGGTTACACGTCACAGGGAAGGAAGGGTTAAAGAAGAAAACGTAGATAATCAGAGAAATCGTGGAATTTGTATGCATGTGAAATAGGCGAAGGATGTAAGTTTATATAGGAAAGTTTTGCGTTCTGTCCTCTCTGCCTACCCCGAACGGGGAAATAACGTGATGGTATGTATGTATGTAATCACCCTAAATATGGAGTAAAGTTATCAAATTTTCAAGCTACAGGCATGTTAAATATTTATAAAAACCTTGTTCACTACTTTCTCGAAACGGTAAGGAAATAAGTCAAAACACTGCAAACGTGCTTAAAATTAAGATTGGTTGACTGTGTTTTTATCTTATTATTTTGATGATAATTGTAATTTACATCTTTAAATATTTTATAGCATACAATTAAATAAAACAACTTGATATTGTTACTGAAAAACAATATCAACAAGATAAGTTTTCCGTTGTTCATGGCCAGAATGCTAACATCCCTTGTAAACAATCTTTAGTCAAATATTGAGTGGAGAATTGCAAACAGGCAAGTAAGATCATAATTGTTTTTTATATGATAAATCTATCATAAATATAAACCCATTAGAATATATATTTAATTATGACTGGCAGATTTATTGCTTTAAAGCCTGGGGTAGCCAATATATTTAGGCCCTGTGCCAACACCGGTATTGGGTAAAGGCTTGAAAGACGCACGTGTTATTCTTATTAATAATAGCCTTAAATTTGAATGTTTGGAAACGAAGTAGTGTGCTCCAAACAGTGCTAAAAAAGTCAGCGTTTTACTACCAACGCAACCACACACGCTTGATTACTATAAATAATTGTTATAATGTTTTGAATGAATTGCATAAATGTGAAATTCATTATTTAGTATGGAATGAATTTAGAATAGAATGTGATATTTATTATTTAGAATGGAAATATGTGTTAATATTTATGTCGACGCTTTTCAAATCCAGATATGTCCACGCAAGTTCAAACCACCGAGCAAAATGGTATTTTGTCCCTGATCACTGAAAACTATAAATATAAAAAGGTGTATTTTTGAGAATTGGTTAATAGATTACATTGTGTTAAAAAAATTATCCTAGAAATTCAAGTAAGTAGAAAAAATAAAGGATATTTCAATTTGGACATACTCACTTTTGAAAAACGCCCATTGAAAATGCGTGATTTTGATACAACATCGCATGGACATACCCGAGTTTGAGTGTTGTTGACAATACGACTACGTTACGACTGATTGGCCATCTTGAATGATGGCGCTCTCTGATTGGTCTAAATACACATGTCTGACTTTGATAAAATAACCTCGTGGACATATCTGAGTTTGAAAAAAACTCTTATTTCAATCACCATTTTGCATAGATTTCTCGAGGAGATATCTTATTTTGAAAGATGCAGACTTATCCAGGACTACATAAGCTACATTTTGGTACATTTATCAAATCCAGAGTGTGTAGTTATTATTGTTATTTCTTATTAAACAACTATGTTTTATTGATACTTATTTTATGATTTAAAAGATACAGGCCGCGGGCTGCACAAAATAGCCTGCCTGGCCGCGAGTTTGCCATGCCTGCTTTAAAGCAATTTCTTCCAATCAAGCAGATTTGGTTCCTAAATTATTATTGGCATCCATGACTGTCAAACTTATGTACATAAGATCACGGTATTTCCCTGTCGGTGTAGGTAGAGAGGAAAGAGCGCCATACTTTCCTAACTCGACACAGCTATTTACCTTCTCATACAACCTCTACGGTTTCTTTCACTTTCTACGTTTTCTTCTTTCAGAATATAATTTACTTGATTCAACCACCTTCTACTCACATCTGCACTGTACTAGGTTAGTCAAAAAGTTTTGAAAGCGGAAATGAAAATACATTTTTTTTGGAGGGAAATCACTTTTATTGCTCAGTATAGTCTCCCATAAGATCAATACACTTGGTCCAACGATCTTCCAACTTTGTTGTCCCATCACGGAAGTGACTTTCTGGAAGGCCTGCAAAATACTCCTCTTCGACGGCTATAACCTCTTCGTTTGATGAAAAATGCTTTCCACGAAGGAATTTTTTGAGGTGTGAGAACAACCAGAAGTCAGAGGGATTTTTTTCATCCAACTGGTCCAAAAGGTCACAATAATAATCAGAGTTGATTGTCTTACCAGTTTGGAGATAATCTATCAATAAAATTCCTTTTGCATCCCAAAAAACTGACGCTAACACCTTCTTGGCCGATTTCTGGACACGAACTCGCTTCGGAGCCAAAGTGCCTGGTTCACACCACTCCTTAGCCTCTTGTTTTGATTCAGGATCATGGTGGTAGACCCAAGTCTCATCCATAGTGATGAATCGACGCAGAAAATCCTTTTTATCCTTTCGAAATTGCTCCAAATGTTGCTCAGAAAGTCGCATTCGAACGTGTTTTTGTTGCATTGTTAGCAAATGCGGCACCCATTGTGCACACAGTTTTTTGAAACCCAAAACTTCAGCCAAAATATGCCATGTTGTTCCATGTGAGATGCCTATGGTGTCAGCTATCACATCCACAGTCGATCGATGATCTTCCAAAACCATATCCTGTATTTTCGCTATGATTTCTGGTGTTGATGCACTTTTTGGACGCTCTGAGCGTGGATCGTCTTCAACGCTTGTACGGCCACGCTTAAACTCCAAAACCCATCGGTGAACGGTTGGAAATGAAGGAGAAGACTCCTTTAATACTTTCACCATCTTTGCATGGATCTCAGTAGCCGATAAACCTCGGATTTTTCCATTGTTAAAAAATACATTGACACGTCAACTTCAAATGGCTTGTAAACAAAGAATGAATTGACAGATCGAATTGAAATTTTGAGTACGTTCTTATGAAAGATGAAATATTAAAATGGCGTAGAAATTTTGGTTTTCTACTGCTCCATAGATGTCGCTTTCAAAACTTTTTGACTAACCTATTACATCTGTTATGTTATTTTTCTTCATTCATTCGTCCTACATGCACAAACTATCTCAACGTACTCCTCTTCATCTTACTTAATACATCAACCTTAAGTTCACATTCATTCCTTATCACTTCATCCCGTATTCTGCCATACATTATCACTCCGTGTATTCTTCGCAATGCACGTATTTCTATAGCATTTATTCAGCTTCTCTCATTTTTTTCCCACATCAAAGTTTCACTCCCATATATCAAAGTTGGTTCTTAAATAATGTTGTGAACTATCTATCATCTTGGTAGACTTGATACTGTTCTGTTCGAGATTATATGTTTTAATGCTCCATTAACTTTGTTTCCTACACGTCATTCAATATCCCTCGTAACTCTTCCATCATCTGAAAAAATACTACCTAACATATGAAGCAGAATTCCTCAACATGCTCTATCTAATCTTTCATTTTCCACTCATATGTCACATTTACTTTTCCTTTCACATTTTTCTATCACCATTACTTTGGATTTTGCAATATTCACTCTCAGATCTTTCTCTTCGTATCTCTCATACAATATTATTACAACGAATGTAAAAAAAAATAAAACAAAAGCTAAATCTCAAGAAAGAATAGGGATAAAGGTGTCTAAAATATGAAATATATAGAACAGAATATTCTTATGGATTAATTAATAGAATAGTTTGTTCGTTTCTCATTAAGTTTATAGTTTTTTTATGACCGCTAGAGACACTAAAACAAAATCGCCACGTCCATAAATTTATACGATTTTGTTTCGCTTCGCCAAATTTAATGGTCACAGCTGTTTTATTACCGAAGCAAGTGTTTCGTTTGGTATATTTTTTGCCCAAACGCAACCGAATAGCATTATCTGGAAAAAACGCTTCTTGGATGTGATTCGCTCGTTAGTATTAATAACATTAATTTATTTCTCTAGCATGACGACCTCCGTGGCTTAGTTGATAATACGACTATCTCCCAGCCCGGAGGTAGCGTATTCAAATCTCAATGGAACCGAGATTTATTTAAAAAGGATTCCAGTCTGATTTTCACTTAAGGCCTCTTTTACATTTTTCTGGTTGATTGGGAGAGATTATTTGCATATAACAATAATCCCGCCACGTTGTACTGTATACAACGAAAGTGTAATACAATACAAAACATTGAAATTTGTTTGTCCAACACTGTTTATATTATATAAAGTGGAATAAACAGTGTTGAACTAAACAAATTACAACGTTAATGCAAATAAATGTAATACAAAACATGTTGTTACATGAATCAATACTCCTTTCGGCATCTTATGACATACTACCTTGATCAAAAAGTTTTAGGACTTAATTCATAAAATCGAAAATACAAGTTTATTCATCAAAATCGATATGGTCCCCTTCAAAATACTCCCCATCGACTGCAACGCACTTACGCCAGCGCTTGATCCAATCCTCGAAACATCCCTGGTACTCAATTTTCGGTATGTCCATCAGAGCCGTCTTCGATTTTTTTATGACATCCTCTCGGGTGCTGTAACGCGCGAAGCGGATTTTTAAGTCGGTTGAACAGGAAAAAGTCGCAGGGAGCCAGATCAGGTGAATTCAAAGGCTGCTGGATAGTAATCGTGTTGTTTTTGGTCAAAAATTCATGGAAATCATGTCTTTCGCGATTTCAACGCGGTCCTTTTTTGCATGAAATTGAGTTTTTTCGGCACCAGTTTTGCAGCGACACGTCTGAGGTCCAAATCACTAACCAAAATGTCTTGAGCGGATCCATAAGCGATGTTCAAGTCCTCTGCCAGCTCTCTAATGGTCAATTTGCGGTTTTCGGCCAACATTTCTTTGATTTCCTCGATTTTTTCATCGGCTTTCGACTGCCACTGCGTTCGTCATCCTCGACCGACTCACGACCACTTCTGAAGCGTTCGTGCCACCAAAAAACACTTCTCCAACATTTCCAAGGTCTGCGGGCCGATAAATCCGTTTTTCACACAAAATTTAATGCAAACTCGTTGATGCACAGTTGATGCCATTTTCAAACTTGTAAAAAATCGAAAAAACGCACAAAGGTATCACTCAGTACAGCGTAATTTTTACAAATGTCAAGCTATGACGCTGAAATTTAGAGGGAAGTGTCAATGATATATGTGGTAGCCTAACAAAAAAAAAGAATTCCAATCGGGTAACTGACAGCGCCACACGATGGCCGGTCCTAAAACTTTTTGATCAAGGTAGTATCTTAAAACTGTAAAAGAAAACAGCGCAGTCACTCTAAAAACACTCCAAATATTTATGTTTAAAAACGTGGGTTGGAAGTAGGATGACCAGCTTTCAAGGTTTCAACACGATCTCTCCGAGATAGGGGTTTTCTTCAATTTCTCCGGGTCACGCAAAATTTCTAACAATGTCTAAAATTAACCATAAGTCGGGTATATCAAAGAAAATAAAATACTTTTCATATAAACACCACAAAAAAAAAATCATATAGTTTGTAATTTTTCCTCTATTTTATAAACAGATGTTAGTTACCATAACCATTTTGTTCCTAAATTACTTTATTTAAAAAAAATACGTTAGTTTAAATATTAACAGAAAGATTAAAAAATATTTTTATTTGCAAGGGTTTTTGTTTTCTATAAACATCTTGCAATTCCCATTGTAGCACTCACGAACAATTTCAGAGTTTATATATAAACTGAAATCTGGTCATACACTAGTTGGAAGTCAATCTGAGTCATGGATGTCGTCATACATTAATATCGCTGAAAATTTTCATCCATTTCCAAAATGGCAATTGAATCCATTATTAAAAATACGTAACGTAACACTACATGACTTAACGACGTATATGATTCTCCACTACTACTGTCGTTTTTTTTTCTCCGCGTCTCTGTACTTGACAAAAATATGAAATAATGAAAGCTTTATATCAACTGTACGAGTATATTGTGGTGTTATTTTGGATTCCTCAATTTTATTAAATTCAAGATAGTTCTCAGTTGTTTTGATTTCCGTTTATTCACGCCATCAAGATGGTTAGCCACGTAAAACTAATATGATGGTGATACTATTGTATTGTATTACACTTTCATTGTATACAGTACAACCTGGTGGGCGTATTGCCATGTGCCAATAATATCTTCCAGCCAACAAGAAATATGTAAAAGAGTCTTTAAGTGAAAAACTAGGCTGGAATCCTTTTTAAAAAAATCAAGGTTCCAGCGGGATTTGAACCCGCAACCTCCGGGCGGGAGACATGTCAGACATGCGTATTACCAACTAGGCAACGGAAGTTGTCACTATCTATAAATAATAAATACTTTTAATAAAATCAATTTCAGCTCATACTTGTGCTTTCAGCAAAACATATTCAATATCAGAGAAAAGGTTGCACCAAATAATTTACCCCAAAAAGACAACATACCATAAATCTGGCACCACTGTTGTGTAACTGTCGTTGATTTTTTTCTTCCCTCAAACTTTCCAAGATCTCTTAAAAAATATGCTGGGCCTCCTGAGCCTTGGCTTGTTGTTATGTTGATATACATTATGCAAATACGTATTTTTATAGTATAGTATTTTTTATATGTTTGAGTCATGTTAATGTAGAAATATATTGATTTTGTGTTTATGCGCAATCGAACTTTTTGTAACACGTATTTTTTTGTATTCATGTGCATTCGAAATTCTGAGTTGAATTATGATAAATTAGTTTAACTTCTTTTAATAGTCGAAAATGATATGCGTTATACTAAATATATAAATGAGGTAAATAGAGAAGACCAACTTTTCTATCTATCGCAAAACACATTTTCCCTCCCTCTTGACGACAAACCAAATTATAAGACATTCCTACAAGACATTTCGCGCAACGATTTTTCCGTTATTGAAAATGACAAATACTGTGTATAACGACAAAATCGTTCACGACTTAAGCGTTATTTTTTATGAGGGTTAATTTCGAGCCTGAAAGAAATTGATCGGTCCCGTCTGCAATCAGAAAACGATTTCCAAATTACCTTTTTATCTTGTTCACGAAAAGGGTATTGAAAATAAATTACAAAATGGTATCGAAAACCAATTGTCAGCCAAGATCCCCCCCATTATTGGATTAGGTTAAATCTTTCGGTCGGAAAATTGACTCGCGAAAATATTCGGTCACGTTTTTTATTACGAACGTAAAACATGGAAACGTGATCCGGCTCTATGAGTGTTATACATTAGTCCCGTGGCTTTGCACCGTGAAGTCTGGACGATGTGTACAACCCTTATTAATTATAATAACAATAACAAATTATACAGCACCGTTTAGAGAGCAGACTCCCCTTAAGGGTGCTCTTCCTTGGGATTTGAACTCACTGTTATTGATGTAAAAGAAAGTGGAAAAGTGATTGGCATGACCATTAGAGTAGGAACTTCCCCATATCTGTATATATTTAGAAAAAACAAATTTAGTAAGAAAAACTTACCAAGGAAAGACGAACTACAAAAATAAACCTTTGTAGATCTTCCGATATGTAATAGTAACACAATCGGCATTAGCTGGAGTGTAGTGTACTATTTATATTATTCACAATATTCATGTATGGCGCGGAGACTTGAACTCTGAGAGCAAGCGAGAGACGTAGAATAGATGCATTTGAAATGTGGTGCTGGAAAAGAATGTTACGAATGTCGTGTACAGCAAGGCGAACTAACGCCTCCATTCTCTAAGAATCACCGACAGATTGTCGACAATATGTCTTTGACGACCCCTCCGATTATTTGGGTACATTGCTCGTAGCCAAAGATACAGTTTGGAGAGGTTTGTTGTTACTGGAGGCGTGAAAAGACTACGCACATGAGGAAGAATCCTAATGTGTTGGACTGACCAAGTGAGAGACGCAACACTACCCTTAACAATTGTCCTTCGAGCCGCGGAGTGCAGGGATGGATGGAGAGAAGTCGTCAGAGGCTGTCATGGAAGTCACAATGCTCAATCATGAGCTAAACGACAGGATGTTGAGTATACTACTAAGGTCCAAAGTTTCCAGCCTGAGTAAGTTAGAGCGTGTATGAATGATACCACTCCGTTCAAGCCCATCGCATGATCAGGCGATGTTGCAGTAAAATTTTGATATATTCTCAGTAGTATATCAACTAAAGCTGATAGAAGACGTGTTGTTTTGTAATATTGTGAAATGTTAATAATTTAATGTCGCGCAATTATTAAATGCATTTCAAAAGGAGGGGAAATCCTTCAGAAATTAGACAACGTTAAGTAAGATGCTTTCTAACACGGAGAAGAGTCTCCACATATACCATACACAGTTACATCGCCTAACCATGCGGTGGTCGTGGTATCTGTTCATACACACTCTAACATGTTCAGGTCTGAAACTTTTAGATCTTAATGGTATATGTTTATTATTCATAAATAATCATACATTTTGATAAGACCTCCGAAAAAGGATTATCTTCAAGTGCTTCCTAACGGTGCACACGCCACCCCCATCTCTAACACTTTGAGGTAAACTATTCTACGCTACAAGGCTAGCAACGACAGAAGCCTTGTTAAAATATCCCACCCTATTTGTGAAGCACTTACAAAAATTACTACATCTAAGTAAATTTTCAGAACAGTGTAATGATACTTTGTATATTTGTTTATAATACTTGAATTTAGTATAATAATGTTGTCATTCTATCATTCTATAAGCAAACAAAAAAAATCGATTAGCAATAATGTAGCTTATTGCGACACTTGAGCTCAAAGTTTTTGAAGATGCAGTGTTTTATTGAATGTATTTTTATAATTAAATTAAAGGTCAAGTCAAAGTTATTGCTGCTTAACACTTTAAAACCCGATCAAAATCACGATAACCTTTCCCAGTGTGTGGCTTGTTTTTAGGGAATTCTGAATTTAGTGAAAGGTTTTCTAAAATTGTCATATCTTAGTAAATTTTAAGAATATCGTAATAAAACTTCATATATTTTCTTAAAATACTCGATCAATTGAGTTTAATTTGATAATTTTGCGAACATTCTCCTTTGTGGAGAGCTACATCACACTCCTTACACATGCACCGGGTCTCACTTTTCTTCTTGTGACCTTGTAAGCTCTGCAGTGTTTTTCTTTGTCAGTTGAAGGAATAAATATAAACATATGTTTAGACACGTTTTTTGACAACTGTTTGAAGAATCCTGCAAATACCTTCTTCTATTTTGACCCGTAGTGTATTAGCTGCATGCGGGACACTATATGGAGAAACAAACACATGCTAACCGAAAGTAAGGTCAGGATATATAAGACATGCATCCGCCCCATCATGACATACGGGATAGAAGTGAGAACTGATACCAACAGGACATAAAACCTTCTCAGAGTGGTAGAAATGAAAATCCTACGCTCCATCGCAGGCAGAACTCTTAGAGATCGGATCAGAAATGAGACGATAAGGTCTGTTTGTGATGTTGAGGACATAGTGAGGTGAGAAAGAAGCAGAATGCGCTTCTGGAAGGATCATGTGGACCGCATGTAGGATATAAGACCGGCAAGAATTGCTAAGACTGAAAACCCTAACAGCATGAGATTACCAGGAAGGCCGCCGAAAAGGTGGAAGGACAGCTGGACGTCATCATCCCAGGACAGCCCACCATCACAAACAGGTCATACGACCTAAACCAAGAAAAAGAAGAAGAGTGTACTTGATCTCCAAATTCTGACACTTAATTGCACATTGATGACGCGATTTCAGAATCTCCACCATAAATCAATTCACACATATTTTCATTATTTAGTTTTATCCATGTAAGAAATTAGGAGATTATCATTGTAATTTGCGAGAGATTGCGGAGATTATCAAGCGCAATTGCGCTCCCCTGAAGATGAGGTGAAAGCCTTGAAACCGGTAGGGTTATACCGTCACAAAAGAGTGGAATAAACAGTGTTTGATAAAAATAAATTACAATGTCTTTAAACCTCCACAACGTTAATGCCTTAACTATAAACAACATAAGAGATTATCGTTTAAAGGTTAAATTGTTTACAAAAATATTAGCTAGATGTCAGTATGACATGTTTTATGATAGTGACCGATCATGTGAAAACACGAGACCAGAACTGAACGCAAATCGAGTCTATCAAATTAAAACACGGGATCGGGATACAAAGTGTTAAAAGAGTTCCAGTCTGGTTTTCTCTTCAGACATCTTTTACGCCTTTCCGGTTGGCTGCAAGAGATTTCGGCTTCCAACCAACCAGGCAAACTCTCACCAAGTTATACTATATACAACAAAAGTGTTATATGACACAATTATATAATATACATAAATATATATTATTTATAGTTAAGGTATTAACGCTGTGGAGGTTCAAAGACATTGTAATTTGTTTAAGCAAATATTGTTTAATCCACTTTATATTATGGTATAACTTTACCGGTTTCAAGGTCTTGCTTGTGCTCCCTGATGATGAGCTGAAAATCTTGAAACCGGCATGTTTATACCATTATATAAATTGAAATTAACAGTGTTTAGTTAAACAAATTATAATATAAATAAATGTCTTCAAATCAATATGGGTTCTGCCTTAACTTCGTGACACGAACATATTAAAAATGTTGTTTGAAAAATGATTTGTGAGCAGTTTGGAAGCGATAACGTGAATAATTCAGCCCTATTTTGTCCTAATCTATTTATTTGTTTACTTTCATTTTAGTAATAAACTGGCAATAACAGTTTCATTAATTTCCATTCTTCACTAACACTACCATGTAATCAGCATGCAATAGTCCATATACTCGTACATTCCGGTACAATATTTTAAAGTACATTCATTTTTGTTTACTGCGTTAATTAAATTCAAATACAATACATTACAATCTACAATAGAATCACTCGAAACCTTGGGACGAAATACAAATGTTTAAACACCAAAATTCTTAAATATTGAACATTTTACGAGTAGTCAGTAGCAAAATATTATATATATATTTTATATATTTTTTTATCTATACTCGTATATACATATATCAGATATTGAAAAAAAAGCAAAGAAATATTGAAATTACCGTATTGGCTCAACTATAAGGTGAGGTTTTTATTAAAAAAAACCAACACGAAAATGCGGGGCTGCTTTATACTCGAATTGCAAACGAATTAATAATGAATTTACTACCGCGCGATGACCGAGACGGCTAGTTTTCCTTAAATACTTTTATACACCTCTCTTTTTAATAAGCTCGTTCAACAGACAAAAAAATCATAAACTATCGATTTGCTGCTAGTTTTTGATAGTTGTTTTTAATCTTTTTTTTTGTGCTTCGTTTTTTATGCGCCTTCGAAAATATAGTGAGTGATCATATCAAACCGCAAAGAGCTCAAAAAAAAAATCAAATCAATCAAAAAAATTCGCAGAAGCCATGATTTTAATTTCGAGGTTATGGTAGCACGTACTGCAGAAGATACGAATAACTGTGAGACTGCCAGAAAACAATGTTAGATGTTGGTGATCATAGAAACAAGACCTAATGAATGAATATTCTACAAGAAAGGCATTTTAAGGGCCTAAGATAGGACATTTTGAATCAATTGATAAAAAAGGAGTATAGCGTAAAAAACACATTAAAAAACTGGGAGGCAACATATTATAATCAAAGTTCTCCTACAGTCGGGCCAATACGGTAAATTAATATGTAAAATGGCAATGATTATCTCTGATGTTTTTTTGCAGCATTTAACAATTGTTTTTTAGAATATAGCAAGATATTTTGGCGAGAAACACGGCTATCCTTACCATTGGACAGTGGTTATGTCTTAAAATAACATTTCAAATAAGCCTTAGAATATTTTAATACAAAACCAAAGGTTTGTAAAAAAGTATCAGACTGCTATATCAAACTATATCTATTATATACTAGTAGGCTATAAAAATACAGCAACTGGGTCAAAATTGCTTAAATTTCTAATTTCTGATTTAAATTCCACCACGAGACCCTTTGAGTTCATGCGGATAGAACTTTTCAGTCACATAAGACTGTGACTAAAGAAGGGAAAGGCCAATTACATTTCTGATATATTAAGGTTAAGCCTTCGAGTTTATACTAAAAGAAAATTTATATGTTAATTGCTTAAGTTTATAACAAACGTTAATTATAGAAAAAAAGGGTTCTAATATTTCATATGTTTTATTGTTGGGTTAAGTAATAACAGAACATAGCGTCTTACCAACTAAGCCATGGAAGTATATTACAATACAAAAATCTGGCGGCTCTTTTGCCAGTTGGCAGAATCTTCTAACAAACCTGATAAAAGTAAATAAAGGTGGCCAAAAAAATCAAATTATAGTTCGGAAATTCTAGGATGAGTCCTGTGACAGCTCACAAATTTGCTCCAATACAACCTTATGCAATGTATTTACCTAACTTGCTATTTATTAGAATTGAGGCTTATGTATATTAAAGTTGATAAAATAATTAAAATTACTGAGCATCGTTACAAGGTTGTATTGGGGCAAATTTGTTAGCTGTCACAGGACTCATCCTAGAATTTCCGAACTGTAGTAATAATTTGTACAAAATTCATGAACAATTTAAATCACATTACTGAGTTGAAATGAATAGTTTTTTTCAATACTTTTTAAAACATGTTATTGACGAAACGAGCCTAACATCAGTTGGTAACTACTTCCAGAGTCTCATTGCATGAATATTAAAGGACGACCTTAAAAAAGAAAAGGGCTGAACTGGAAAAGCTAAGAAATAATATCTGTCTGAGCGTAGTGTTAGCCTATGATCGAGATAAAAGGGGGCGGCTAGCCAGTTAATAATTTTATACAATAGTGACAACATGTGAATTTTGTTTCTATTTCTCAGATAACTTAGTTAACTGCTTAATTAGCATGCTACTTTATTTTCAAAATTAGGTGTTAGTCTTTCTTTTCGAATTTTCTGATACGCTCAGCATGCTAGCGATCTGACCCAAAAGTCTACATTCGAATTTTGTCCTGAAAAAGTTCGCATAATATTTTGTCCACCACTGATGACCCATCCGGGCTGGTCAACAAACACAGGAAAGGTATTAAAATATATCTGAACAAGACTCGTTGTGCAATAAAAATCAGTATTGAGTTATAATTAAAAAAATACTATCCAAGAGCACTTTTATTTATTATTAAAATAATAATGAAAATAGTGACGTTAAACATAATTATGAATGCTTAAAATCAAACTTAAAATCTTACTATAAATAAAAAAATCCTCAAACTATCCATGTTCATATCAATGACGTTACATCATTTTATCTATCTCCGAAGGGAACGTGATGTAACGCAACATTTAACGATTTTAAAATTTTAGAGTTTTTTTTATGTTTACTGTGTAGTATTACATTACCAGGGGTGGGCATACATGAAGTCAACGATAGCCACATTCTGGATTTTCAGATATATAAAGAGTCACACCATATTCACGTTCTCCCGTAGCCTTAAATACACAAATTCAAATTTATCAGATATTCTACACAAATCTTAATTGCTATATAAAGTACAAAAATTCACATATAAGAAAATATAAAAATAGCGCAGAATCCGGTTTGCGTGGTTTGCGCACATAGAGAGGCAGGAGATACGCGCGCACCCTACACATTGAAATCACAGCACACACGTATGCACCAATACTTGCGTCTTTGACAATTGGATTCATACATGCGCATCTTGTCACTTACAACATTTAGAAAGGAAAATCGCGAAAATACAAGTATAATGGGGAAAGAAAGTATCTATATTTTTATAAGAGACATTAGGAGCTGCACTTAAACCAACGAAGAGCCGCATGCGACTCTCGGAGCTGCATTTGCCCACGTCTGGTATATAAAATACTATACCATTCAACATTGCTAGGCCTCGTAGTCGAGGATCCCCTCACCATACCAACGTCAATTCAGTTGGAAAGCGAAGTTGTGCAGTGAAATTTTTTTAAGTGAGTGAGTCGTTGCACACCTGCAAACTCACAGGCCACACCGCAGTACTGGATCTGACGACGCACCGAAGTGAGATGATCGGATCACACCTTCAGTTTTTTTCTCTATTTGAAAGAATAGATATGAATTATTATTCCCCCAAATACTACACAGAAAAAATGCCTGCGTCCTTCGAGGGGTAGTAGCACAGCGCGGAGTTCGAACCGACGACCTTCCGCAGCACATTTCAGTCTTTTACCGCGCGGCTATGCACCTCGAATAGAACTATACCGTTAGAATTATGTCATTAGAAATATGTAAAAATACAGACAAACACATTTTTGGTACCACCAGGAAATAATACTTAATTGGTTTTTATTGCTTTATCTTGGCTGATATGTACAAGACAGGGAAAAAAGCGTTATTAATTTTAATATGGTCAAAAATCGTATCTTCTGATACCGGTGTTAAAAAATCGTAGAAAGTATTGTATTCTCTCACTTTCGTTGTATACAGTAGAGGTATAGTCTGGTTTCCTTAAATAAAAACCAGATTGAAACTCTTTTTTATAAAAGAGGGCCGACAGGGATCTAACTTCCAAACCACGAGTTGGAAGTTCAGCGTCTTGCCAACTAGGCCACGGAGGCCATCGTTGTCGAAATAATTGAAATCGTATTAAAAAGCAAAAAAAAAGTAAAAATCTAATTTATTCTGTTCTTAAGTTCGTTTTCATCAATGTCCGTACATAATTCGCTACCAGTCGTGACAAAAATAACATTTATCTGTTAGTCCACATCTTGAAAATAATACAAGTTCTTGATATTTTCTTTGGTTGCTGAAACGGGCGCCTTTCAGTCGCGTCGGGGATGAGGAAATCTTTCAGTGGGCGGGGGCGGCACGGGGGTTGGCACCCCACCCCACCCCAGATCGATATGCTCCTGTCACACAAATCACTTATTTTTAGACCGTAAACACTGCAATATCAATTCACCCCGTCTTGTATATTTATTCTTCCACTTATTTTAAAACTAAATGTATTCCAGATGATATTTGCATTCACGAAAACCCAATTAAATCGAGACGAAATAGAAAATATGATAACTTATTCTATGGCGGGAGTGGAAAAATTACATTCAATTGCATTAATTTAAATATTAATTTCAAAATTTTGGCGCACTGACGTAATTTTGGAGGTCGACACTTAAAACATTTATTTAAAATATTAAAAAATATTCGGCATTAAAACTAAATTTTACTAAAAAAGACATGCTTATTCCTTAAGACTTACTTTAAAGATATTTAATACTTCGAATTAGTAAACAAATAAATGAACATTGAAAACGTGCAACATATTTTATTTTTATTTACAGGAATGATGCAAAATTCGCTTACAGGGGGGCAATTAAAATATTCGCTAAAAACATTAACAGCTTTTGCACAACGTGAAATATAAAGCAAATTATTAATGGTATCACTTACCTCAGTGGGAATAATTATGGATAAATCAAATATATAAATAATTCGCAATGTTTTTTCCATATTTAACTATAACTAAGCCGGAATAACAGAATTTTAACATTGTTTCCATTTGTCACGCTACATGTATGCGGCTGTCGCGGCGCACGCGCGCCCCCGCCATTACTCCGCGTTGTTTGCTTTCTTTCCATGGACAAAATTTTCTTCATGTCTATGGAAAATTTTCTCATTTTCCTCATGAGACTAAACTCAAGACAAACCATTAAGTTATTATTTCTTCGAAGATGATAATTAGTATAAACACTGTTTTTTCTACTTAGAATATTGAAATCATTGTCCGACTTTGTTTCGATATTAATATCACTTAAAAAGAGATTAATATTCTAAAACTAAGATGCCTGACAGACTTTTTTTCTGTCCTAGTCTATTTCTTACAAAAAAAAATATTTCCTTTTCACCGTGGATTCACAGCTAATCTTTCATTTCTCAAATGGTCTAACCGGAGGTTCTTGCTTTTGGGTTGCTGTGCATAATCATGTATGGTATTCTAAAGTAGTCCATCTTTTGGGTTGCTGTGCATAATCATGTATGGTATTCTAGAGTAGTCCATCCTTCCACTTATGCACGACTTTATTTTATCCACTGTATTCCTCATTTGATAATGTTTTCACCTCATATTTTTTAGTTCTTTGTTTTTCTGATCTTATATCTAATAGTTGCTAACATAGATACGATAAAAATCGGCTGTTACAAACGGTGGACTAGACTTGTCGATTTCCGGCCATTTCCCGGTTGGCCGATTGGAAAATGGGCCGAAATATTCAGTAGACATTTTCAAACTAAACGAAAGTAAAACTAAATATTAATGATTGAATAAATATTTAATGATTAAATAACACGGGGGAGGGGGATGCACAAAATATTTGACATTAAAAAGGGGTCGGTCTACGGCCAACCAATTTTAATTAATGGTCCGCCGCTACCTGCAATTTTCCAAATAATATGTACATTTTTATACTTGTAGAACATGCACTAATTTTTGACCGACAACCTTTAAATAATATCCTACGGTTATTTTTATGACTTAATTAAATATCATGTCAAGTTAGCATAAGTGCTTTTCTTCCTATGGCCTTAAGCTTCCTCGCCCCTAAGCTGTGCAATGTGTTCGTTGTTTTGATTTTAACTCCTTTGGTTTTGATTTTAATTCCATGTCTTCATTATTTGTTTGTTTATAATATTAAGATTAAAAAAATAATTCTAAGCCCAACAATCTTATTAACTTCCATCTATCATTTTACACGAATTTACCTTTTTTATTGTAAATTTATCTAAAATAATGACATATTTTTTCCCTTCAACAATAATTCTAAATCAACCATGTAGCCTCAATATATAAGACACGTTCATAAAGAAAATTCCGAATGTTCTTGACTTTTTTATTTAAGATTTTTTCGACAAATTGACATATTAAATTGAAGATTTAATCTGTTGAGGAATTATGTAAGAAGTTAAGGAACTTTCCTATATAGGTAGTATTTTTTTAGATGATGGAAGAGTTATGAGGGATATCGAACGGCGTGTAGCGATAGAAAATAAAGCCAACGGGGCTCTAAAGCATACATGCTCGAAATGGAGTGTCAAACTTTGATAAGATGATGGTTCACAATAGTATTTTGATACCAACTTTGATGTATGGGAGTGCAACGTGGACATGAAAAAGACTGAGAGAAGACGAATAGATGCTGTAAAAATACGTGCATTGAGAAGAATACACGGAGTGACAGTGTTTGACAGAATACGAAATGAAGTAAAAAGAGACGAATGTGAACTTAAAGTTGATCTTTTAAGTAAGATGAAGAAGAACACGCTGAGTTGGTTTGAGTATGTGGAACGAATGAAGAAAGAAAGACTAACAAAATAGATATAGTACAAATGTGAAGGGAAGAAGGAGCAAAGTATGCTTGGACAAAGTGAGCAAAGTATACTTGGATATTCTGAAAGAAAGAAACGTAAAAAGTCAGAGAAATCGTAGAAGTTGTATGAATGTAGAAGAGTCTAAAGATGTGTGTCGAGATAGAAAAGTTCCCAGACTTAAAAGACAGGGGGGATGGCTTGATGTTATGTATGTATGTTTTTTATTATACTTTTGTAGTACAAGCTATTTTGAGTTTTTGTCATTTTGTTTTTTGGAATCCGAAAGTCTTCGTGACTTTTCGTGGGGTAATTATGGACTTCTTTATTGTATATCACACATTTTCGGATAAACTCGTATTTTGGCAACAAATTATATTCGTATAATACTATATTAAGATAATGCGGATGTATATCTACTGTCTCATGGTCGACAATTCACCTAGTGAGACGGATGAAGAAAATTCATAGATTGTTAAAAATTTAGTTTAAAATAAATTAATATGTTACCAGCTTCTTTACATTCCAGGGTCTGCACCCTACACGTACCGACTGGGGTAATGACCTTCCGTCCTAAGTAGGGGATTGGACAAGAGGAAACCTCTCCAGCAGAACGTTATGTTGTGAAACAGAATTGAGTAGAGCTCACTGCAATAATTCATTACTGAAAAATTGTTCCTGAAATTGACACGAGAATGGTATAAAATCAGGAGTAATATTAAACACTGTTTTTAAGGAAAATTGACGTATGCTTACTTACATAACGATATGTTTTTTAAGAGTCAATTTTATTTTATTTTTATTTGAGTAATATCAAGTTAGGATTCATAAAACGGGGGAAATTCAAATGTATGAGGTTTAGTTTTGCGATAAAATATTTTTATCGCAAAACTAAACCTCAAATTTCAGGAAAAGCTGTTCGTAGAGAGCATTTTCGTCGTAATAATACAGAAAGTAAACGAAAATATGAACTTTGATAAAAAAATTACGAGAATTTTTATTTTTGTCAAAAAGTATTTATTTAATCGTTAATATTAATATTGTCTCCTTCAAAGTAGTCCACATAGGATAAAATACACTTTTGCTAATGTTTTAGCTAGAAGTGCAGTATAAGGTGGTGCATTATCCAGAAGTTGTTTGCTCAAAATTCTGATCGTTTTCTTCAGATCGCCTCACTTAAAGAGGAATTGTGTTTCACATTTTTAATATGAAAAAAATCGCAAACGCGTCAATATTCTTTCTAAGTGCCTGTCAAACACAAACTTCCCGCTCAAAATGACTGAAAATTGAAAAGTACATCCCAGACAGTGTTACTAATGTGAAAAATAGACGGACTCAATAAAAAACAAACAGCTCGTGAAATAAAAAATCTCGTCATGTCTTTATCAACTTTCATACATCGTATTATCTTGTGAACGATCAGTGGTAATTTATTAAAAAACTATTACATAAAAAAAGCTTAGTTGGTGCAAAACTGGCCAATATTTTTTTAAAGTTGGATAGCCAATAAAGTTGAGTACTTAAATTATTTTTCCATCAAATAACTAACATACGTATGTTCGTTGCAAATGTTAAAAAATATTTTTTCCGAAAATACGGCGTTACTTTGTGGTGACAGTGTTATTTATTTATCAGTGAATTATTTATCACTTGACACTCTGTCTTTCACAAACACTTGTTATATTGCGAGTTAACTAGTTTTTAAACCTACAGGCTTCTAGTCCTTTTTTAAAAAAGTGTACTAACGGGGATCGAACCCGCATTATACTGACTGGAAAATATGTGTCTAACTAACGTGGTCACAGAGATTGTTAAATAAATGTTTTATTTTGAATAGACCCATTTATAAATTCATTTGAAAATTTTAATAAGCCAACTTCATGCAAATACAGGGTGACCCGTATGTCGCATTCTTGTTTACCATACAAATTCTTAAAAAAATATTGAAATTGTGGCGGTCGCACACTCGGCGTTCATACATACGGTCAATGACCGATGAAATGACCTTCGGATTCCTCGATAAATCTAAGTAAACAAGTCCGAAGGTCACCCGCCGGGCATTCATCCCATAGCCGAGCGGACCGCACTCCATACTAGAGAGAGAACGCACCACGCTGTCTCGCCGGTTCCGTAAATAGATTGTTACCTACATACAACAATTAATCGTTTTACATTCACAGAAGCGAGACGTAGGCATATCGCGAGTGCGTTCTCGCGCACATTCTAAAAAGATATAAATACCTACGTTACTAATAAAATTCCACTCTCTTTCCGCAATGCGATCTAACGTGTTTTATTGTTTATCAACTAACCATCATCATCTCTATCCCATCAAGGACCGATCTGCTAAAAATTGTTAAATGGATTAAATTTGATTTAACTAAATATATCTTATGTTATGTTGCGTAAGTGACCTCCATTTCTGCTATACATATTCGTCGTCTTGAGACTGCATTGTCCATCACATGATGCAGCAATTCGAGTTGTATCGCTCCATTTTTTTGTATTATTACTGGCTTATTCACATAGACACGTTCCTTCAAATAACAAAAGAAGAAGTCTGGCGCGCTCAAATCAGGTGAATATAGTGGCTTGAAACTCGGAATTATTGGCTCTCCAAAAATAGTTCGAAAAATGTCAATTGACGGTCAGACCGTATGAACTTTTGCCCCATCGACTGTTTGTTGCTTTTGATTGAAAATGTTTTAAATACTGACCGATATCGGTCACCTGTTACATTTTTCGATATAATACCGGACCAAATTGTTCAGCAAAGTGGATGCATTTCTCGCTGATAAATTACTCTCGGATTATCGATACTCTGCACTTTTGTTTTTCAATAAATCCTTTTAAATGAAAATGAGCTCCACGACTCATTAAGAGTTTTCGAATAAAATAGTTAGTTATTTAGCTTGACAGATTTGGAGTTTAAATGCGTCGTTATGGATCCTGAGGCTTTAGTTCTTGCATCAACTGAATTTTATACAACAAGAGCTGCAAATAGCTTCTTAAGGTTCATTGCAGTGTCGTTCAAAACATTCTGAGCTGAATTGAATGACGTATTGTTGAAATTGCTTGTTTGCAACACTCTCTTGTACCTTATGAATATTGTGAATAGTTGGCGGACTTCCGGCTCGAGGCAAGTCAACTACAAATCATCAATCTTGCTGAACAGCCTCCATCGGTAAATTAATGTCGATATACGCGTTGTGTTTGAATACTTGACTCTTGATTTGGTAAATAAAGTTCGATAATTTTCGTTCGTTTCTCTTTTAAATTCATCATAATAAAACTTAGACATACCTTTTAAATTATCGCGACTTATGGGCTAATCTGTATAACATAATGTAAGTGCAAAATGATTATTTTATGTTTAAATAATGCCATGAAAAAACATAATTTGTATTAAAATTTATTTATTATATTATTTATAGTTAACGCATTAACATTGTGGAGGTTAAAAGACATTGTAATTTGTTTTATCAAACACTGTTTATTCCACTTTTTGTAACGGTATAACCATACCGGTTTCAAGGCTTTCACTTCATCATCAGGCAAGCACAAACAAGACCTTGAAACCGGTAAAGTTATACCATAATATAAAGTGGAATAAACAATGTTTGATAAAACAAATTACAGTGTCTTTAAACCTCCGCAACAAATAAATAAAAATAAATAAATAAATAAGACTCTTATCTTGTTAACTCTCGTATTGTTTGTGCTTTCTTGATGATGAGGTGAAAGCCTTGAAACCAGTAGAGCTATACCGTTACAAAAAGTGGAATATACAGTGTTTGATAAAACAAATTACAATAACCTTTATTCCTTTGCAGAAAATCTAAAATATTGGCCAGATCTTAAATGTTTTAGAGTAATTCAAAGTATTTTATATTTGAGATTTTTTGCGGTGTAATCGAAAAATCGAAAAAATATTTAAAATCAATTTAAGGAACGCTCGTCCATTATTTTTTTCTTCAGATATCTCAAAACACCCGAATTATGTAAGACCTTCATGTTGCTATCAGTGATTTTTAATTTAAACAAATTATTCAAAATAAAACTGACAGGCTTGCATATCTTAGAAAAGTACCTGTCGGAGTATGACTTCTGTAGTTATTTTTAAAAAGTTCCAGATCACGAACAACCAACCAACGCTCTATAAAGCCGAAGTTAGCCGATTATGGCCGACAGTCTCTTTCTTAAGCCCGATGTGTATTACTTACCGCCGGGTACTGTATTATATAATCTGGATACCTATGCAGGACTTTCGCAATCGACTACGTATAAATCCAATGCGAATTTTATCTTGCATTGTGAAATCGCTTATCTGCCTAACATTTTCATTTATTTGCTGTTTCAATATTCCCTACAGTTAAGTTGCTTTGGTGTACAAATTTCCTCATTTTTATTTATGGTGCACTTTTCCAGATTTGGAAAAAAATGGCGTCATCGCTAATTCTTCAAAATTCATATCCTACAAAGACAAATGTGCCAGAACAAATCAAATGGCTAAGAAGATTTTTAAAAACTACACACTCTAACTACCGTATAACATTAAGGTCCAAAAATCTCCAGCCTGAATAAGTTAGGGTGTGTATTGACAGATATCGCGCTGGTCACTCTCGTCGTATGGTCAGACGATGTAACAGTTAAAATTTGATACCTCTACCCAATTCGTGCCGATAGACGTGTTTCGTCGTATTCTGATATGTTAAAACTTGAATATCACGCAGTTATTAAGTTTCTTGCAAAGAAGGGAAAACCCCAACAGAAATTAAACGATATTTAGATGCTGTCTACGAAGAATCTTCTCCGAAATATTTCAGTGAAATATTGGCCTAAACAGTTTCACATGGGCAGATAATCGATCTAAGATGACTCTCGTCAAGGCAGACCAGTAGAGTACGTACTCCAGAAACAATTGCATTAGCGCAAGATCAACTGTTACAAGATAGAAGATTTAAATCAAAAGAAATGACAGCAAGATGTGGACTTGACAAAACCACAGTAATTCAATTCTGCACGATCATCTTATGCCGTGTATCGATTACGCGCGCTGCCACGCGAGCCATGTTCGACCGCGGCAAACCCGTTTATTTGCCGCGCGAGCCAAATTTGTCACGACTTTTGGTACAGCGCGGCAGACGATCCGACTACGAATACGGCTCCCATGTGCTGTTATGTTACAGTGCCGTATGTAATTCCGGGTGACAAGGCTTTCGCACTCAATGAATACACAATGAAACCATTTCAAGGAGAGCCAGAAAGAGGTTCTCAGGAAATAATATTTAATTACCGGCTATCTCGAGTTCGTAGCTCGACCTCTGCTCAGTTTTTAGAGTATTATGGAAGCCTTTGTTGTTGGAACCAAAAAAAGGAACTAAAATTGTTCTAGCCACTATACGTTTGCATAACTTTTTGAGAAAAAAACCACGTACACGATTACTTTATATGCCACCTGGATCTTTGTATAGTCAATTTTTGGACAAAATTACTTTTTGGTATGGATAGAAAGAGAAAAAAATACTTTATAGAAGCGTCAAACTTCGAACTGCGTGTAACAGACCTAAATCGCTGTTTTCGAGCCTCAATAATATCTGTCAACTCCACGAGCTTCAATTTACGCGCGAAAATAGTGCTATACTCCCTCATTCGGCGTCATTTTGTAGACGAGTTAGCAGCTGTGAACGCCGGTCGGATAAATATTCCTGCTTGATGATTATTAAGGTTTTCGTTTCATGTCTGGTGATTTTTTATAATGGTAAGTACTGCTCTTTATTATTTTCATAAGATTATTGCATTCTAATTGCGTTTTTACACATAATACACAATTTTATTGCACCTCGTGCTTGCCATGGGAGTTGACAGAATTTATTTCTTAATGTTACGTTGCATCTTAGGAGTTGGATACATTTATTTTTGATTGAAGATACTAAACTGGGACTAGTTCCTACATTGCACGGGAATCACGGGACATAATACCTACAAAGTTCGTTGGGTTTTATAAATTACTGGTTTGGGGTGCTTTGGCTTGAATTATTGTTGTAATTTGTAATACATTATTGACTTAATTTTGTTCACTGATGCATCACAGATTTACAGATGGCTTGAACATCACAGATGGCTTGAATTATTGTTGTAATTTGTAGTATATTATTGGCTTAATTTTGTTCACAGATGCATCACAGATTTACAGATGACTTGAACATCACAGATGGCTTGAATTATTGTTGTAATTTGTAATACATTATTGGCTTAATTTTGTTCACAGATGCATCACAGATTTACAGATGGCTTGAATTATTTTTGTAATTTGTAATACATTATTGGCTTAATTTTGTTCACAGATGCATCACAGATGGCTTGAACATCACAGATGGCTTGAATTATTCTTGTAATTTGTAATACATTATTGAATTAATTTTGTTCACAGATGCATCGCAGATTTTCACAAGGTGCACAGCTAGTCAATCTAGCTATTGAGACCCGACGGTACCCGACAGATCCGTACCTAAGCGGACACAGTCAGCACAGGTCAACATCTCCGTCTCTGAAATGAATGAATCTGCCATAGTCGTGCCTTTGAACAACAGAGTTAATTATTCCATAGCCAATAATACACAAATAGAAATAATAAACGTTCTCGACTTAGACCTATTAGACGCTGTCTCCGTCGAACCAGAACACCCGTCAACTGGTTAAATAAATGATGTTCATGACTTACCCATCTTAGATCAAGATCTAAGACACGTCCCTGATTCACCTGAACATCCATCGAATGAAGGCATACACGATGAGCTTGACATAAGCATGTTAGACCTTGTCCCTGATATACCAAAACGTGAATCGACTGAGGAGACAAATGGGGAAAACATTGCTGATTTTACACCTGATACCAGTGAAGACTCAAACTTCAATCCTTCATCATTAGTCCCGTATTCATCCAGTTCCGAAGAAACAGACACTGAGCTGCCAAAAAAGAGCAAAATCAGAAGGAGACGTTCTCAAGGTAGTTGGTTTGCCGAAAAAAAATAAGAAATTGCGCGAGAAAGGACTGGAGTATTATGGAAAAGTAAAAAAGAGTCAAAATGGGTGTATGAAGCTGTAAAATAACCGAAGTCGATGAAAGGTAGATGCAAATGTGAGAGCAGAAATATCGTGATTAAGTGTGCTACGGTTACTGAAGACAAGGAAAGGAATCTTTAAAACATTTTGGAGGAACTATTCTTGGGGAGAAAAAAAAAGTGTACATCGATGATACTGTAAAATCACTTCCGATAAAACGTGCAAGAGATAGAAAAGACTCGGATATATCTCGAAGATCACTATCGTTTTCGTACCACTTGAAAGTGAATGACGAGGATGTCAGGGTATGCAAAACGATGTATTTAAAGACGTTGTGTATCGGAAGGATGACTGTAATAGCCTGGGAAAATACAATGAAACACAACCCTCTCCCTCGTCAGCGTAGAGCTCCTAAAGGGAGAGCCAACCCATATACAGACAAACTACGTTATTTGAATGAATTTTTCGATTCCATACCTGTAATGGATGCTCATTACTGCCGCGCTTCGTCATCTAGAAAATATCTTTATCCTGACTGGCAAACTAAAATGGATTTGTACAAGTTTTATGTATCTGACTGGCGCACGTTGCATAACACGCAGCCGTTGTCTTCAACTGTTTTCTTCGACGTTATGTCATCGAAAAATATTTCTTTATTTAGACTAAAAAAAGACGAATGTGAAAAATGTACAGCGTATAAAGTGGGGACGATAGAAAAAAGTAAATACCAACTACATATACAGAAAAAAGAAGAGACCAGAGAAGAAAAAGAAAAGATAAGGAAGAACAAACATTGGTATTTACAGTAGATATGCAAGCCGTTTTAATGCCCCCAAAATTGAATGTGAGTGCGCTGTACTACAAAACCAAGCTGCAAGTACATAACATTTGCTTTTACAACAACATAAACAAAGATGGTTACTGCTTCTTGTGGAACGAGACGGAAGGAGGTCTCAGTGCAGAAGAGTTTGCCTCAATATGGACATATTTTCTTGAACAGAAGATTTTACCTAAAGTCGAAAACCGAGAAGATATACAGTTGATTATTTACTCAGACGGATGTGGCTATCAAAATCGAAATGTGACCCTATCAAACGCTCTACTAAACATTGCAGTATCAAATAATATAACGATAGTTCAGAAGTACCTCGAAGTTGGGCACACTCAAATGGAGGTGGATAATATGCACTCACTAATAGAACATAAATTGCGAAACAAAATTATCAACGTTCCTGCGGACTACATCCAAGCGATTGAAAACGCTCGCAAAAATCCATTTGAAGTGACTTACTTAGAACACACGTTTTTCAAAAAGTTCGACAGCGTGACAAGCTACAAAAATATTTGTCCGGGGCGATCTGCAGGAGCCCCTAAGGTCACTGATATCCGTGCGCTCATGTATTCGTGGTCAGGAAATATTTCATACAAACTACGGTTCGAAGACTCCTGGACGTTATTACCTCAAAGAAAAAGTTCTTTGCAACCAACCACCTGGAGTGAATTGAAATTACTGCACCAAGATAGGCTTGCAATCAGCGCCCGAAAATATGAAGACTTAAGCAATTAAGCAAACTCTCACCTCCGATTTTAAAGATTTTTATAACAATCTGCCACATAACTAATGATAAGACATTTGTGTTTCTCAAAATATCTCATTAATGATTATACTCGTGTGTGTGTTTTTCTTCTCAATTTATAATAAAACTTCTATTTGCACTATTTATTGTTTAAAAATATAATATGTTAACTCCTGGAAAACATGAACAAAAAACGAATTTTCCAAAAAATATAACTTGCTAATTCCCATTTTTGCTTATAATTCCAACATAGTTAATTGTTGATGGATTATTTCATAATTCGTAATAAAATAATCTACCAACAGGATTTTCAATCTCTGTATCTTGTGAGTCACATAAAAATAAATCGGTATTTTCGCTCTCCTGAAAAATTCCCCCAAATGGAGTTAACAATTTAGCACTCTTAGTCGACGATATGTATAACGAACCTTCAGCTTTAACGGACATCCCCTTGTCTGAATTAGTCCTTAATATCGAGGTTTTAATGTACTAGTTATTTAGATTTAAATATAACCATTATAATGTAAAAAAACTGCGAGTCAACGTATTAACCACTTATTTTATATTGTGAAAAAGGATTCGCTGGTAAAAAGTTTAAGAGCTCGTTTCATGGTACTAAAAAAAAACAAAGGAATATATTTTTATATGCATGTAACACCCAGAAAATGTGTTTGACGTATACAAACCGACTGCCAGGCGGTACATTCTGCACTTTGACGTTTGAATCAGTTTGAAATACCAATATTCATGTTTCTTACATCTAGTTCGCATTGATAATTGATTTATTAACTAAATATTATTATTTCAAATGTCTAAATGGAGCGTGTTGGTGTGGGAAATATTTATATTAATTTTTGTGGCGTCAAATGTCGTGGATGCTTGGGACAATGACGATTTAGAAGTATTTGATGTTGTGGAAGAGGTTAATCAAAATTTCTACGAATTATTAGGTGTTACACAGGTAAACTTATTTAATTTTTCTTGGAATGGCCTTGGAATGATTAAGCATTTGTTTTGCTCTATGCTGATTTAAATCTTATCTTTACTTAGCAACAGAAATTTTGTATTTTGACAGCTGGAACAAGTGTTAATTTAAATAGGGCAAATTTAACCACTGGAAAATTATACAGTGAAACCTTTATCTATCGTTTTTTAAGGAACTTATTGAACTTAACGATACATACGTGAAAACTCTTGATACGAAAATATATGAAAAATATAATTTTATTCAAAAATGTTCGATATCTTAATAAATACATGTACATATACATAAATGTGTGTTAATAAAAATAAAATTATATTGTTGGACCTAAAACAATAAGAGCGCCGGATTTAGTTTTTGCTGTTTTCTGGTTTGAGTTCTTTGCTCAGTTGGATCTTGTAGGCATGCAGATCCAGATTTTTCGCTGTAAGGTGCTTCTTGAAACGTCTTATTCTTGTGAACGATAGCAAATTGATGTCCTTAGGGTTTCAGTAACACTTTCTCTCACTGCGGCTATGTTTTCAAATGAACGCCCACTACGAGGACGCATGGGTGACTTTTTGTCCAGAATCGAACCAGTTTCCTCAAAATTTTTAATTAATCTTCAAATTGATGACTGATTTGGACCATTATTTTGACCAAATATTACACGATGTTTACGAACTGTTTCAGCGAAACTCCTTATTCTTATAATGAGTGTTTACAATAATAACGTATTGTTCTTTCGTGTAATGTTCCATATTTAGAGCTGCCAACCTTATAAAAGCTGCCAACCGTATCAAATTTTTAGAGCTGCCAACCTTATAAAAAAAAATGGCGCAGAATTTAAATCCGGCGCTCTAATTGGGACACCCTATACATATTTTGATTTGTTAAAAATAGTCTTCCATCATTTGTTTTTTTTTTGCAGTTTTATTTCCATAAGTAAACGAGTTTTTCTATGTGGCAAATTACATTATTTTTGGCATCTTTATTGTATGTGCATTAACAAAAGTTTTTTTAATTTTCGAAGTTTCAGGGGGTGGATCTTCTTTATCAATGTATTCAACTTCTTTTAATGTTTCTTTTAACATTGCATTCCTCTTCTATCCTCGTCAGAGAAGACGGAGAAACTGCAGCGGTGGGTAGCGTATAGAAACATCATTAGTCGGAATTTAGTTGTTACTATTCTTTTCCGACTCAGGTGTGTCGCTGCTGAAAGAGAAGTCTCTTTGGACAATTCCTCTTTCATTACTAAGTGGCATCACACTAATAAATAACAAAAAAAATCCATCTTCTAACGTAGATTGCGCTGAATAGGGACTTATTTTGTCCCCCATAACAATATGGGCGTTGAAGGATTTGAACTGAACTGAACTTATTGTCAGATGAATATTGGTCCTGTTCTAATCTATCTTCCTGCCATTACTCCACCTGAATTAATTAATTTGTTAAAAAAAACGTTATTGATAAAGTAGTCTTTAAAGAAGTGAATGAACATTTAGTCAGAATGTGCCCTAGTTTCTGTATTTCATCGGAATGATATTTATTACACAGTTAGATATGACGCAGCAAAAATATGGTGCAACATTTCTTTCTTTGATTTCAATTTTTAAGGTACTGCTCTAAAATTTGAAAAATACCTTCTTCCTTCAATCAAAGTTTTTTCGCAGTTTTGCTGTATAATTCTGAATCTTATAACATTTTCTTTTTTTTTAGAATGCATCATCATCTGAAGTACGTTCGGCATATAGAAGTCTGACTTTGAAATTGCATCCAGATAAAAATGATGCTCCGGACGCTGAAGTACAATTTAGAAACCTAGTGTCAGTTTACAATATTATAAAAGATCCTGGAAAACGTGAAAAGTATGAATTACGCTTAATTAAATTACAGTTATTTAACACGTTGATTGCCGTGTCAGCCACCGGTGGCCGACACCGAGGTATTCCAATTGGGCCGTGTCGGCCACCGGTGGCTGACACGGCATACCTAACTTCAGAGTGTCATTCTGTCCGTCGGCTACGCGCTCTGTATTAAACTACTATTAAACTT
>OX463840.1:8689318-8757544 GCA_949825065.1 Odontocerum albicorne | reverse complement strand
TTGGCCGACATGGCCCTCTTCTATCTTACTACGATATGGCCTTAAGATATCTTCATGGTTCTAAAAGATATACTCATGAATGTGATAGGTAGGTTATATTAAATTAAAAACCTAAAAACGTTCACACATTTTTTGGACATTTTACGAAAATCCTATTGGCGATCAATGTGTTAAAATGTTTATCCATCTACTAAAGAAATATAACAATATTTCTGCAAGTTAGATTCTAACTCACAATCTTTTTCGTTCTGGGATGCTGTTTCTACCTCTGAGCACACTGTCAATATTTTAGCAATAAATTTGTCATAACAGTAACTCTTTTTCAGTTTTCTTAAAACTTAGAAGTGTGAGAAATGAAAGGTAAATGCGATATATGTATGAGTGTTCTGTTATTTAGGTAGTATTTTCTCAGATGATGGAAGAGTTTTTTAAGACAAGATTATTTTAGTACCAACTTTGATGTTTGCTGAAGTAGCTGAATAAAGGCTGTGAAATGCATGTGCTTAGAATAATACATGGGATGACACTGTGTGACGGAATACAAAATGAAGTGATAAGGGATAAATTTGAAATTAAGGCTGATGTGTTGATTGAGATGAAAAAGAGCACTCTGAGATGGTTTGGGCATGTGGAACAAAAATTTGAATAAACACATGATGAAAGATTAACAAAGGAAATATACCAGGTCTGTAAATATGAAACCGGAGTTTGCTCATAGATAGCTCTAGTTGTCAATGTAGTGACTGTCAAAGCGCGTCATTGGCGCCTTTTTCTTGTGTTTACGTTTGTCAAAGAGTTTAAACTCACAACAATACAAGTTTAATACAACTAAATATGTTTTCATAGCGTTGAAGATGTCTGTTTTTGTGCCTGAAAACTACGATTTGCGGACAGCATTGATTTTCTGTTACCATTTGAAGAAATCTGCTGCAGAATCGCATCGAATGCTTGTTAAAGCTCAGGTGAGCATGATCTTGGTATATCACAGTGCTTTGAGTGGTTAAAAAAATTCAAATGTGTCGATTTTGACGTAAGAAACAAAGAACGTGGAAGACCACCGCGAAAGTTTGAAGATGCCAAATTGTAAGCATTGTTGGATGAGGATGACGTTCAAACGCAACAACAACTCGCGGATCAATTAAATGTGACACGAGAAGCCGTTTCCATACGTTTGAAAGCCATGGGAAAGATCCAGAAGGTGGGAAAATGGGTTCCACATGAACTGAATGAAAACCGAAAAAGACAGCAGGAAAACCGAAAAACCACTTGTGAAATGCAGCTCGCCAGGTATAAAAGAAAATCATTTCTCTATCGAATTGTGACTGGTGATGAAAAATGGGTATATTTCGAGAATCCTAAGCGTAAAAGATCATGGATAACTCCAAGCAAACCAGCAACATCGACTGCAAGGCCTAATCGCTATGGACGGAAGAAAATTTTCTGTGTTTGGTGGGATCAGAAGGGTGTTATCTATTATGATCTGCTAAAACCTGGCGAAACCATTAATACTGATCGCTACCGACAACAAATGATGGATTTGAACCAAGCATTGCTTGAAAAACGACCAGAATATCAAAAGAGGCAACACAAAGTGATTTTGCTTCATGATAATGCAATATCGCACACAGCAAACCCGGTCAAGGAAGCGATTGAGGCGTTTAGTTGGTAAATACTTTCGCATGCGGCTTACTCACGAGACTTGGCTCCATCCGATTACTACTTATTTGCATCGATGGGACACGTACTTGCTGAGCAGCGCTTCACTTTTTACAAAAATGCTTCGATGATCGGTTTGCCTCAAAAGAGCAACAGTTTTTTTGGCGTGGCATCCACAAATTGCCGGAGAGATGGGAAAAATGTGTAGCTGGCGATGGGCAATACTTTGAATAAAATATTTTTTACGATTTTTACACAATAAATGTGTATTTTCTTTAAAAAAAATCCGGTTTCATATTTACTGACCTGATACAGTGCAAATGTGAGTGGAAGACGTGGTAGAAGAAGATCAAGGAAAGTATGGATGGACCAAATGTATGATATTTTGAAAGAAGGAACTGGAACAAATGGATGGATTTTAAAAGAAGGATTTTGAAAGAGCTTGATAGATAAGTTTGGAGATCTGTTCTTTCTGCCTACCCCACAATGGTCATGGCGTGATGATATATCTAACCCTAGGTTGTACTATGTATAAAATAGAAATGTTATAAAAATACAATACTATGTGTCTAGTTTATTACTCATACTGTGTCAAATTTAGAGCTAAAAAAATGTGTTATAATTGCTTGCAATAGCTTAGGGGAAAGAGCAGCTTACTGAAAATAAGAAGGTTATAGGTTTGAATCCTGTTTGCGGGAATTGCAGTTCCTTTTTTGAGGTGAAGCATTTGATGTAATATTATTTCCACTGTTGAAAAAGGATAATTGTATATTTTTGTATTACAGGTATAATGAAGTCCTGCAAAATGGCCTGCCCAATTGGAAATCGGCTGTATATTACTACAGACACGTCAGAAAAATGGGTCTGGCAGAAATGTCTATTATTCTTTTCATTATTATAACAATTGGCCAATACATAGTTTATTGGGCTTCATATGCAGAGAAGAAGTATTTAGCGGTAAATATTATTATTATTTCCTTGTGAAGTATCAATACTCAGTTACAAACCAATATAAGACTCGCTCCGTCTTTGGTATGCTTTAAGAAACGACTGAAAAAACTCTTCATTTCTAGTCAGTAAAATAACGTGTTTCATTCCTGATTTTTCTTTTCCTTTCCTCTCCACCATCCCTTCCTTTCCCTTTGATTGATGATATCTCACTTTATATGAAAAATAATGTTCGGGTGATTGTCCGTCTTTGTGGCGTTCATGGGCATATGCTCACGTATGTGTTTATGGATTTCGTAGGGATGGATAGTCATTTGAACGATTTATGCGACCACGTAGCTTTCTTCATTTCCAGTTTTGTCTGGTTGGTTGGAAGAGATTGCCGCCTGGCAATAAGCCCGCCAGATTGTATTTGCAATAAAAGTGAAAATAAAAAAAAGTATTAGTGATTGTTTCATAAGATTTTTGTGAAATAAAATATAACTAATCTTACTTCCTTCTATCTTGAAATCGTTTATTACTAATGCTATTAAAAGTATTTTGATCATCTTATAAATTATAGCATCTTATTAACCTTTTCCCTGCCAGGCATGGAAGTGTACTTGTAGGCCAGACTATTTTTGTGATATTATTTTTAGCTTTTTTAGTTAATATGTGAGATTTTTTAGTCAAAGAGAAAATATGAAAAGAAAGGATTTGGACCGGACATGAACCAGCAAATTCCGATTTCATGACAGCAGTTTTACCAATTAAACCACCGCGTCGCACCCTCTCTCCTCAATTCAACATCTCTTAAACGAGCCTGGGTCGCTCATAAGAGAGGGTACGATGCAGTGATGTAATTGGTAATGCTGCTGTCATGAAAACGGAAGTTGCTGCTTCGAGTCCGGACTGCATTTAACTTTTCATGGTTTTTCTTTAACGATTTCTATTCGGTTCATTGTTCTTGCCAATCACATTTTTATTTGTGTTTTAAAAAATATTTTATGTGTAAAAAGTTGATTACTCAAGGATTGTTGATATTATGCCTCTTTTTGATAAAATTCAATGTATTTTTACTGCTTCGAAATTAAATTCAGGGTTTTCACTACACTAAGAAATGTAAACTGTAGAACACAATGCACAAATTTCATTTTATTCTTTATTTAATAGGGTGGGGTATTGGATTGACCTGTTTATGTTAGTTGTGATTTTACTTATTTGTGTATTGAATTTATTTATTATTTATCAATCAATAAAATGGTTGTTTGATGTGCAGTTGTAATAAAATGGTAGTGGAATAGTTAAATGGCGGAAAAAAAATCAGATTTAATGGTAATTAGTTTGAGTAAAATTTTCCTGACTGAGATACTATACTTTTCATGAATCTTGAATGAGCTAACATAGATTGGCTACAGATACAGAGTTGAACCAAAATCAGGTAAATTATAGTTCGGAAATTCTAGGATGAGTCCTGTGACAGCTCACAAATTTGCCCCAATACAACCTTGTAACGATGTTCAGTAATTTTAATTATTTTATTAACTTTAATATAAGCCTCAATTCTAATAAATAGCTAGTTATTTAGGTAAATACATTACATAAGGTTGTATTGGGGCAAATTTGTGAGCTGTCACAGGACTCATCCTAGAATTTCCGAACTATAGTGTGCAAAAATCTAGTAGAGATTTTGCTGTTGCAGATCCTTTGGTATAGAATGGTCTGCCTCCTAGTGTCAGAGGGATCAATAATATAGATGGCATGTGAATGTACCCTTTTTTGGGTGAAGACGAAGCAAATCAAATTTTAAATGAGAATGAAGAAGATTTTTTGGATGATTTGGACAACCAGAATTTGAGACAATCCTCATCTGATGAAGAAGATTTACATTCGGAATCGGAATCTGATTTAGAATTGGCAAGTCCACCATCGAGACGTCGATGAACTAATATAAGTATTTGGAATTCGGGGGATTTTTCACCCGTAATATTTGATTTTGACCATATCAAAAAGTATTTCACGATAAAAAAAATTACGAAAATGGTGATTTGTACACAACGCAGCAAAAAATCTGATGCAAGGTAGGGATTTTACGAAATTTTACAAAAGTCCGAATAACTTAAAAATGGTAAGGTTTTTACTGATGTCAAGTTGTGATATTCTGGTAGGTCTTGACCCAATCTATCATCAGCCTAAATATGATTCACTCAATATGGGACACCCTGTATGCACTATAAACGCTTATGTTATAACTTATTTCGGCTGAAAACTGGAAAAAAAAATTATTTCGGATAGTTTAGGGAGAATTTGATCACAAAAATAGTCGAAAAATGTCACACTGCGAGGCCATCTTCATCAGGTGGTAGAAGAGTCCGCAATGAATGCGCGATAAGGCTAACTGTTCGACATTTTCCGACTCCAATTCCACAAACGGAAGCCCAAGAGCCTAATACGAGGAGAAAATGCCATGTGTTTAGCCATACAACACTAAGACCGAAAGTGCGCTACAACACTAAATTTATGTGTAAAGAGTGTGACATTCCTTTGTGTGTGTACCCGTATTTTGGGGAATTTCACACGAAAAAAGATTATTAAGCTTTTTTTTATTGTAGTTAGTAAGTTAGTGAATAAGAAAAACATTTTTGACAAAAGTTGTTGTTTGTGAGATTGTGCTAAGTGCGATTAAATAAAATAACATGCGGAATCCATTGGTTCACAACATCTGGGAACAGGTAATTTTTAATTAGATTTTTTTATATCAAATTATTAAAAATGATATTTATTGATTATGTGCGTGGCAAATGTTTAAAATGTTGATATTAATTCTAAAAATTTAGTTTTTAAAATAAAAATTCGTATTAAAAAAAAACTCACTCTGCAGGGTACAAATTTTCATTAATATTTTACTACTCGAGAGCTTAAACCTCCACAATGCCTTAACTATAAATAATATTATATATAAAATAAGCTTAACTATGTGAATGTGGATATAAATTATCCACATAATTAATCTGAACCTTACACACTTGACCTGTGAGGTACAGATGTGGATAATTCCAACCTTGGCATTGAAACGGTTAATGGAGACAAGTTTTAAATTAGAGGTTATGATTTTTTATATTTAACACTTCCCTTACTGTGCTAAAAAATTACGCCAGTAACGGTGTTGGACACTGAGGGTACAGTAAACGTGTATGTTTTAAATTAAAATTATGCAAAATCTATTAGTTTTTTTTTGTAATTAGCTATAAACATCATTTTATTATGTAATAAAATGTCGAATAATATAAAATAAGTGTAAGAAATGATAAAATATGAGTTCAAAGAGAGAGGTGACATTTTTATAGGAATATAATTTTCCCACTGCGTCGTTCGATCTGCGCGACGTTCAGACTGACTGAAAAGAGGTCTCCAACCTTTTAAAAAAAAATCATAAAATTATACAATAAAATATAGCGTGTATTTTTTGGCAATAAAAATATAATTCGAATTAAGACAATAATTAACATATTAACAAAATATAAAATGAATATATAAATTCAAAAATAATAATATAAAAACAAACACGAAATTCAAATCAATAAAATATGCCATTTGGAAAATATAAACACTGAAAATAGGTCAAAATTTGAAAATAGGACAAACATATCAAAAAATCAAAATTTAATCCTGTGGAGAAAGTCTATCGCAATTGGGGCACGAAATAACTTTTGTTTCTATTCTATGTACTAAACGCACAGGTGTTTGATAAAACTGGTAACCAATCCCTGGAACGAATGTACTCGTAAAATATTAACTGTCAAAAAAGAATGAGTCATACGGAGTGTTTTGACATTTCGTCAATTCTCGATTTATTATCATTCATTTCTGTTGATATTTATTAATGATTTTATTTCGTAATGGCATCATTCAAATCATAGAGGTTTCGATGAGGAATACATAAAGTATGAAGACCCTGCAAGCAGTATATTTCGAGAAATTAAATAAAATATACGTCTTGGTCACTCTTGTCCGTTCACAGATCGGCAAGGGTTAAACAGGACAACTTCACAGACTTATTCAAATGTTGAAAATAGCACTTTCTTTATTAATGTCAAAATAATGATATTTTTAGTAATTTTTATGATTACCCCTTCAGTGTGAATAAACGTATCTTCTATTTCATCAAAATTTTTCACTTTTAACCAGAACTTTATGAGTTCTTTATCAAATTATAAAGTTTATGTATAGAATATTCAACCTACAGTAAATAAGCAATTTTTAAAATAAAACTGGAAAGTCATAAAGTGGGAACGCATCAAGCTATAAATACTTGTAAATGAATATTCTTTTGAGGTTATATTTGTAATTGTCTTGTATTTATTTATTTTAGCAACAATTCGTTAAAACGAAGATTTCGAAGAAGAAGAAATGTGCCAATGAAGTGATTGAAATAAATATTCCAACCCCCACAGTGAAGGACCTCCTGCCCTGCCAGATAGTGAGGCTGGTCATTGCCACAGTTTGCTTTATCCCCAGGATTCCTGGCCACACCTTGAACTTCATCGCTGAAAGGAAGCAGAGGATATTGGAGGAGCAATTGAGGTAAATTACCTTATGGTTACCATATTAAATGAGCATTTCTCCATGCAAGATCAAACTTTTCTTTAATGACATGATTTATTTTAACCAATTTTTATCTGGACTCTATGATTACTTTAGCCATATTTGTCAACTAAAGTCGCTCCCACTGGCTAGAAGAACCGAATCTATCTTGTATAGATACAAGACCTTCGTAAGGCCTATCCTTACATACACAGTAATTTGGACCTTAACAAAACAAGATGAAAGGGCCCTGGATATTTTCTGAAGGAAAATTCTTTGCAGAATTTACGATGATGATGTTTAGAGGCTGAGATACAATTCAGAATTCAATGACTTGAGATGCCAGAGCTGCCAAGATAATTAAAATTAGTAGCTTAAGTTGGCTGTGTTTATTCATACTATGTAAGACCATTAAACTTCATAGTATGGAAGAAGCTCAGAAATCTTACAGAGCGTAGAATAGTCGACAGTAGTGGAGGTTGTCTATCATGTTTTAGGAATGACGAGCTGGAAAAATTCTGCAAACTGACAGAATTATGACAGATACTGAAGGCAGCCAAAATTCATTAATGGTTGAACTGCTGATGATTAATTGATGGTATAATCTTTTAGATTCCTCCAACACTTCTTTTAGATGGTTTGATTTTAAAGTAACAGTTTATGGTATGGTTAAAGAGATTTCTTGTTAAAAGATTTGGGGGAAAGTTGAATGGTGAAAAAATTTGTAACTATGTTTTTTTTTTACTTTGAATTGTTTCTTGGTGTTACTGATGATGATCTTAAATCAAGGTTTGCCAACCTCAGTAGCTAAGTCGGTAAGATGCTTGACTTCCATCCGGAAATTTTGGGTATGATTCCCTTTTAAGAGTAGCATATCAAATGTTTTTTTTTTAATGGTTTATGAATATATTTTAATGATTTATAGATATGGTGTGTAAACCTGTGCTTTAGAAGCGATTGATTTTAGCTCATCCTTTTATTTAATATTTGTCTATTGACTGTAAAATGGTAATTTTATAATATCTCAAGAAGGCTATGCCACTCTCTTTCCTCTTTGTGAATAAATAAAGATTTTACTTTAAATGATAATTGTATAATCATAACACTTGTTAATGTTGTAAAGTTTTAGAGTCCCTAGTTGACAATAAAACAGTAAACATCTTGACCAGCTTACATTCCAGCTGGCATTCTCAATATGTAACCCAGTGACCAAAATTAGCATATTCCAACTTTGTATTGATCCAGTGTAACAATACAAAGTTGGAATATGCTAATGATTTCTTTGATTTTGATTGGATGTAAAGTGATCATAGCTTTGATTATTAATTTTCAAATAGACAAGAAGAAGAGGAACAAGAACGGTTGCGTCAAGAAGAGGATGCCGTGAGAGAGAAGGAATTTCGAGCGTTGCGGCGGCGCAGGAAAGGATTTGAGCCTCCTGAAAGAAGTGGAGATGAACCAGGATGTGTCCTATATCCTGTTGATGAGCCCGAGAAACCAGTTCAGTCCAAGGTAATTTTTTTTTGTTTTGATTTTGTCTTCTTATTTTTTTAGATTTGTCTTCTTATTGCGTATATTTCCGCAATGGCAATGCCTTTCTCCTTAGATGTTGATGATTTTTATCTATAACTTCATCTTTTTGAAGATCTTTCTGGGAGACGGTTGCTGCTCGAGTTCCCATTTACAGTCATACGTCATGTTCAAGTTTATCACTTTTCACACATGAATGCCATTTTCTTCTTTATTTATTTATTTATAAGTAAACTATACAATGTATCTTATAACTAAAAAATAAAAGAGCCAGTAGTGAGTGCTCAACTAGAATAAAAAAAATATATAAATAATTTTACACAATTACAACAAAAATGAAACAGGTATTAAATAGTACAAAATCACAATTTGCCAATAAAATATGTGGCCATCCACAGGTACACAGCCTGCTCTGTGCAAAAAATACAAATACAAAAGACAAATCATTGAAAAATAAAATATAAATTGAAAACAAAATATAAAAGACGGAATCAGACAGACAGACAAATCCTCAAAAAGCACTGGAAAAAGCACTTTATGCCTTTTATACCTAACAATGCACTCGTGCACATATATTCCAATTGGATATATAAATACACTACACTACATCTAAAGCCGACATGCCTATAAATCTTAACATTCATCAAATTTATTGCCGTATACAAGAGGAGGGTTAAAATAGCTAACTTTGTATTTGGTCATTAATACATTATACGAACAAACACCTTTTGTCAATTTAACACTTAAACTTTTCCTATTTTTCAGCCCACACCACCTGTATCTGGTGGTCTATGGACTGATGATGACCTAACAGAGTTGGTTCGGTTGGTGAAAAAGTATCCGCCTGGTACCTCTGGCCGCTGGGAGAGGATAGGTGAAGCCATGTGCAGGGGAGTCCCCGAAGTGACGCACATGGCGGCCAAGCTAAAGGACAACTGTTACAGGGTCCCTGGAACTGGAACTGAGCAGCAGGATGGGGAAATTCCTGGGCTAGAAGTTACAAAGAAGGTATTAATTTCTGGCATCAGTAAAAAAGAAAAATTAATATTCATCAACGAAATCAAAGGTCAACGCTGACTCGGTAGAATATCTGCCTGTCTTGGTTACCTAAAATTCATGAATGGACTGTTGCCGTCTAAGACAGATATTTTCTTTAGAGAAATCGCCAACGTCAGGGGGATTGGGCACAGTACACAAAGAAGAAGCAAAAAGTAACTCATTGAGTCAACATTGAAAAAAGTTGCAGGTTGTTTCTTAGTGAGTCAGCATCATGGTCATTTATTTCCTAGTGAACTTTCTTGTAAGTTTTAATAAAAAAATAAATGAAATAAAACATGACAGAGCAGATAAAAGGGCTGAAAGTGAAAGTATTAAGGGGAAATGTTTCAAAAAAGTTGTATGTTTCTTTAGGATATGTGTCCTAAAGGGAAGAGATGATGATGATTTATTGATAAATAAAACACGTTTTGGATCGCAATGCGGAAGAAGAATTTTTATTAGTAAACGTAGGTATTTATACTATTTCCGCGTGTGTGCGGGAATGCGAGCAAGATATCCTTCGTCTCGTTTCTGCATTAGCAAAACGATTAATGTCGTATGTAGGTGATAATTTATT
This sequence comes from Odontocerum albicorne, assembly GCA_949825065.1. NCBI lineage: Eukaryota > Metazoa > Arthropoda > Insecta > Trichoptera > Odontoceridae > Odontocerum > Odontocerum albicorne. The sequence continues at coordinate 8,747,232 of OX463840.1, read as the reverse complement.
TACGAAACTGGCGCGACAGACGTGGTGCGTTCTCGCTCCGGCATGGAATGCGGTCCACTCCCGACTACGGGTTGAGTGGCCGGCGCGTGGACTTTGTAATTGTTTGTTTTGCATTGCTAAGGAATGCAAAGGTCATTTCATCGGTCATTGACCGTGTATATGGATGCCCACAGTGTTCCGAGTGTGCGACCGCCACATTTCTATAATATACGAGGGTGGTTCGATAAGTACTTAGCCTACAAAAGAATAACAAAAATTTTGGAAAAGTGGCGATTTATTTCTCAACATAATCTCCTTTGAGATCGATACACTTGACCCAGCAATGCTCCAACTTCTTTAACCCGTCTGAAAAATACGTTTTCTGGAGGTCTGCAAAGTAGGCCTATGTGGCGGCGATAACCTCCTCATTCGACTCAAATTTCTGCCCGGCGAGTGACTTTCAAATTTGGAAACAAAAAGAAGTCGCACGGGGCCAAATCCGGAGAATCCGATTCGGCTGAAATTTTGACAGTAGCTGTCAACGAGAATGTACTATGCAATAAAAAATTGCTCTTGCGATAGTGGTGCCATCGGGCGGTGAGGCTAAGTACTTATCGGACCGCCCTCGTACATACTAGGATCAATCTTTAAAATTAAGGAAAAACAATCTTTATGGCCTAATCGGTAAAAGCTTAACTTTCAACCTGGGCTTTGTTAGGTTGGGTTGCAATCTGGTTTTTACTAAAGACTTGTTTACTTTCTAATTGGTTGAAAGAGATTGCCATGTGGCAACAAACCTGCATGAGTTGTACTGTATACAACAAAATTGTAACCAAAAACAATACAATTTTGCAGATTTTTTTTTTTCTATGTATATTTTATTGTATTGTGTTACATTTTTGTTGTGTATAATACAATTGAGCGGACTTATTGCCATGTGCCAATTTCTTTAAACCAACCAAAATATATTAAAACATCTGTATGTGAAGAACGAGACTGACGCTATTATATTTTAGTAACCAGTGAGAGCCAAAACCTTCGTTCGGTTTGGAGATTTTTTTTTACAACTGAGCAATGAACGTAAATTATTTGGCTTGAAAAAATCATTTTCAGAATGAGATGAACTTATCTTCACCTGTTTATCAACCATTAAATTATTCTCTTATTTTTTACAGGTGAAGACGAAAGGAGGTCGTCTCGCAGCTGCCACATCCGCCGGAATCATCGAGTCAGTCTGGTCGCAGACACAGCAGAGGGCTCTGGAAAATGCTCTGGCTAAATACCCTCGCGGCGGGGCCTCTGATAGATGGGATAAAATTGCCAAGTGTGTGCCCGATAAGACTAAGGTATCATTATTTAATGTTCTTTTCTATTTAGTCAGAAATAAAAGCGCATTACAGTAGAGTATCGATTATCAATAACTTCCAATAACTGATTTTTCGGATAACTAATCCTCTCAAGTGAAGGTTCTGTCATAAAATGTAGCCATACACGCTCTTGTCAAACAAACTGTACATTCAAATACCATTGATTGAGAAAACAAATTTTAAAAATAGTGTAAAAATAATCATGTATATGAAGTCTAAAAAATCTGTTATTCAAGTCTCGCAAAGAATCATAATAAAGTAGTTATAAAATATCAGAAAATAATAACTGCGAGGCATACAAATAATCTACCCTCTGAGATCTTCAGTGGATTGTTGGAATAATATATTTTTTTGTCCTTTGCTAGGTTTTTCTTCCACAACTTTCCATTCTTTTAGGTGATAGATGCACATTGCCTATTCGTCTAACCACTTTAAAGTAAATAAATGGCCCACCAACTGAAACGATTGCTCAGGTCTGGTTTATCATGGTATTGGCCAAGAAATATATACTATTATATCCCTCTCCTCATTGTCTTGCTATCTGCAAAACATTTATCTTATTTTTTGTGTTTTCTTTCAGAGCTAAATGATTATTAGATTTTTGTGTTTTCTTTCAAAGCTAAATGATCATTAGATTTTTGTGTTTTCTTTCAAAGCTAAATGATCATTAGATTTTTGTGTTTTCTTTCAAAGCTAAATGATCATTAGATTTTTGTGTTTTCTTTCAAAGCTAAATGATCATTAGATTTTTGTGTTTTCTTTCAAAGCTAAATGATCATTAGATTTTTGTGTTTTCTTTCCAAGCTAAATGATTATTAGATTTTTGTGTTTTCTTTCAAAGCTAAATGATCATTAGATTTTTGTGTTTTCTTTCAAAGCTAAATGATCATTAGATTTTTGTGTTTTCTTTCAAAGCTAAATGATCATTAGATTTTTGTGTTTTCTTTCCAAGCTTAATGATCATTAGATTTTTGTGTTTTCTTTCAAAGCTAAATGATCATTAGATTTTTGTGTTTTCTTTCAAAGCTAAATGATCATTAGATTTTTGTGTTTTCTTTCAAAGCTAAATGATCATTAGATTTTTGTGTTTTCTTTCAAAGCTAAATGATCATTAGATTTTTGTGTTTTCTTTCAAAGCTAAATGATCATTAGATTTTTGTGTTTTCTTTCAAAGCTAAATGATCATTAGATTTTTGTGTTTTCTTTCAAAGCTAAATGATCATTAGATTTTTGTGTTTTCTTTCAAAGCTAAATGATCATTAGATTTTTGTGTTTTCTTTCAAAGCTAAATGATCATTAGATTTTTTTTCTTGTATAAATTGAACCTTTACCAATACTACTTATAAGCAGCGGTGGCCGGTCCCTAAGCACCAACGCACCTTAGACGCTAAGCGAATATGAAATATCGCTGTCTCACAATTTACTGTATATCTCTATGTACTGTATATATCGCTGTCTCACAATTTACTGTATATCGCTGTCTCACAATTTACTGTATATCCCTATATGAATTTACATTTCCATCCGGTGCGTATTGGAGATCGCTCCGGTAGTATTGGCAAACTTGGCTGGTCAATTTTAAAGGAATATTTAAAAAAAAAAAATTTATTTTTCACTTAAATAAAAATACTCGTACTATTTGTCAGTATTCTACATATTTAATCAATACAAATATTCAACATTTTTGGAAGTCATGTTTGCGAATATATAATTTAATTATTGCGAATTATTTCTCCGGTTCAGCGCACCTCTAGACCGGCCGCCGCTGCTTATAAGTAAAATATAATACGTAAATAATATATTTTTTATTGAAAATGGACTTGAACATTTTATACGTGGGATGTGACTAACCGCTGATTACGTGACCAATGGCCTTATCAAGACCATGCATATGCATAGCTGCTAATTAGTAAATGATAAAAAAATAATTAATCACCTAAAAATTGTGAGATATTAAAAAATTATGTAATACAGGAAAGTCTCGCTTAATGCGAATTCGATTTGTGCGAAAATCAATTAGTTTACATAAGCAAAATGGTATTATTTCCCACTTTAAGCGTCTGTTTAATGGTGAGAGTCTCTCTCCTCGACACTCACTAGCAGTTGCCTCCAAAGCCATCACTACTCGGATGTGCCACTCTTATATTTCGTTTGCCCAAGCGCTTTCATTCGATTGCATTGGATTTCCGTCACCTTGCATTACAATTGCATGTTATGTTAAAAGTCTCTGTTATGGATATATAAAATAATATTACAGAAAACTCTGCTATCTCCGATTCCAGCATCACTCAGCCGTCGCTAAATTGAAATTATAGTCTTCTTCTTTCATTGAGTGACGCACTCTTGGCTGTAATTCAAATCTCCCATATGCAAAGAGTTCAAATAAAGTATCTCAAAATAACTGTGGGATGAACAAGGGGCATTTTGGAAATAAACGTCCAGCCAAAGTTATATGGACAAGGCTCTATTTGTTCCTGTAAAATTCCTCAAGACCACCATCTTGAATATAAATATATAGAGAAGGGGCAGTTTGTTTCAGTCTTACACTGTTCAACACCTCTTATATCAGGTCTGTAAATATGAAACTGGATTTTTTTTATAGAAAATACACATTTACTGTATGAAAATGGTAAAAATATTTTATTCAAAGTATTGCCCATCGCTAGCTACACATTATTTCCATCTCTCTGGCAATTTGTGGATGCCACACCTAAAAAACTGTTGCTCTTTTGAGGCAAACCAATCATCGAACCATTTTCGTACATTTTCGTAAGAAGTGAAGCACTGCTCAGCAAGTGCGTGTCTCATCGATGCAAATAAGTAGTAATCGGATGGAGTCAAGTCTGGTGAGTAAGCCGCATGCGAAAGTATTTTCCAACTAAATGCCTCAATAGTTTCCTTGACCGGTTTTGCTGTGTGCGATGGTGCATTATCATGAAGCAAAATCACTTTGTGTTGCCTCTTTTGATGTTCTGGTCGTTTTTCACACAATGCTTGGTTCAAATCCATCATTTGTTGTCGGTAGCGTTCAGTATTAACGGTTTCGCCAGGTTTTAGCAGCTCATAATAGATAACACCCTTCTGATCCCACCAAACACAGAGCATTGTCTTTCGTCCATAGCGATTTGGCCTTGCAGTCGATGTCGCTGATCGATGTTGCTTGGAGTTACCCATGATCTTTTACACTTAGGATTCTCGAAATATATCCATTTTTCATCGCCAGTTACAATTCAATGGAGAAATGATTTTCTTTTGAACCTGGCGAGCAGCATTTCGCAAGTGGTTTTTCGGTTTTCCTGCTGTCTTTCATTCAGTTCATGTGGAACCCATTTTCCCACCTTCTGGATCTTTCTCATGCCTCTCAAACGTATGGAGACGGTTTCTCATGACACATTTAATTGATCCGCGAGTTATTGTTGCGTTTGAGCGTCATCCTCATCCAACAATGCTTGCAATTCAGCGTCTTCAAACTTTCTCGGTGGTCTTCCACGTTCTTCGTTTCTCACGTCAAAATCACCACTTTTGAATTTTTTAAACCACTCAAAGTACTGTGATTTACCAAGAACATGCTCACCGTAATCTTAGACAAACATTTGATGCGATTCTGCAGCAGTTTTCTTCAAATGGTAACAGAAAATCAATGCTGTCCACAAATCGTAGTTTTCAGGCACAAAAACAGACATGTTCAACGCTATGTAGTTGTATTAAACTTGTATTGTTGTGAGTTAAAAGTCTTTGACAAATGTATACACAAGAAAAAGGCGCCAATGACGCGGTTTAACAGTCACTACATTGACAACTAGAGCCATCTATGAGCAAATTCCAGTTTCATATTTACAGACCTGGTACAATTTTAGAGGGGTTTTTTTATCTTTGGTTGTTTGGTAGAAGAATTTGAGCTGAATCAAATGACACCCACAGATTTCTTAGAGCAATAGCGCTATTATATGAAGTATCCAGTTCCAAAATGCCTCTTCTTCATGAAAATTCATAATAACTCAATTATGAATTTTCGTGGATGAGAAGGATTTTGGAACTGGATACCTCATACAATAATTAGAGTGCTCCTGTTTTACATAATCTGTGGAATAAAACATTTGGCTCACAGTATCCAAAATTTCACACCATACAAGAATATGAAAAAACCAGGGTCCAGTTTTATTGAAGTTCTTACTATGTTTTCCACTATCCTTTCATATGAGCATCAGATGGATTACACATTTGACTATTTGATTTTTTTTATATCTTGTGTCACATATATTACATCTCAGATACAGTAAAAATCCATTAATTCGAAATTAATGGGACCAAGTTTCACAAAAAAAATCGAATTGCTAACTATACGATCATATAACAATAATTAGAATTTGCGCGACACTTCCCAACAACTTGTAACATCACAGCAATTTTTCTTTTTGCATTAATTTCTGATATCTTTATATCTTCTAAAAATCCTTAATTATCTGATCTCAGTGTTTAAAAAAAAAATATATTTTTTCAGGAAGAATGTATGCTGAGGTTCAAACATTTGGCAGAACTTCTCAAAAAGCAAAAATCAAATGAATCCCCTGAACCTCAGGGGGTTCAAGATGGCCAACCAAGCTCAGAGTCCGGCAATCAGTCTAAATTGCAATCTGATCCACACGAAGGAACTGGATCCAATGCGGCAACCAAAACTACTAAAGTCAACAAAACAGAAGATGCTCGCCAAGATGACATTGATGAGGATTAATGTTTTATCCCCTTATGTACAGGTGATCCTCAAGTGACTAATTTTCTTCTTCTTTTTTAAAATTGAAGTTAAAGAACCTGCCATGAGATTAAGGATCACCTGTATTCAGTGTAGTTAGTGTCATGACTTTTAAAAAAAAATAATAATGTGATTTTATACATAAATATATTGTAGTTGTATAGAAAAATCTATGAAAATCACAATATGATTGTTTTTCTTTTATTTATTTTGTGAGAAAGAAATAAATAGGTTTTGTTACAATTTTTATATATTTCAAATCTTCAACAACTACAGTTTCCGGCGGTAAGTAATACACATCGTTTGTAGAGCGTCGTCTCTGTTGCACTATGCGCTAACCACATTGTGACTGTGGTACCGGACTGTTAGCGCTTCATGTGACAGAGACGACGCTCTACAAACTATGTGTATTACTTACCGCCGAGTACTGTACATTAGAATATATTATTTTATGTGTAAATGAAATACCAAATGTTAACCCTTTCAACTCTGGATTTTTTATTGTGTGATATACCTGTAACTCGACTACTTTTTTGCAATTTCAAGCAAAAATTGTAGATTTTAGACAAAATTTATTTAAAAATAAAATAAAAAAGGTATCATGCAAATGGACATTTAAATGATTAGATGTATGTATAAATTAATTTAGTTAGGCAAAATAACAACATATATAAATATTTTTAAATTTTTTAGTTGTTCATAGTATGATATCTGAAAAACAATCTCCCAAATGCATCCTAGGTTTTCCAGGACAAGTGTCACAGTACTCATATGTTTCGTGTCTTTGCCCTTTTTTGTTCCTCTGTGAGCACACCACACACTCCCTCTTCGATCAAAATGTGCAGTTTACCATCCAGTCGTACTTCAGACGAAGAATTAGATTAGGCCTACTTCGAGGCTCACGAAAGTCTCCAACTAGCTGGTCTACCAGGAGTTTTATAAATTTCAAGTGACTCAAAGCTTTTTCATTATTTTTTAATTTTATAGTTTTGTATATGATGTAAGCATTAATTGAACAAAATTCCATCCCCCAGAAAAAAAAAATCTCCACCACTTCAAAGATTTTCTAAGGAAGCAGTATGTGGGTGCATATTGGTCTGCATGGTCCACTCTGCCCATAGATTTCGTGTAGTTCAGTACCACGGCTAGTTTCTCTGTTAACAATTACCCACTAGAACTCTGATTATCACTTGTTTCTAACATTGTTTCGTTTTTTTTATCACCATACATAATGAAAATAAACTCATCTTCACTCTCACTTAGTTCGAAATTTTCTTCCATTTTTAAGGATGAAAAAAAAACTTAAATATTTTTACACGTAAGTACTAAATTAAGTACTAAATTTAACAACGTAAATGCGTCGGAATGGTAGCAATGACCTTGCAAAACTGATAAAGAGTGTTTATACCTGCTCTAATAGGTACCTAGACCTTTTTTAAGGGTAAACAATACAAATGTACATTATGGTGACCCATAGTCACCAACGGAGTTACAAAAGAATTTACCATGTCGACATATTGTCGCGAACCGATTATAAAGGGTTAACATTGTGGGTTAGTCAACATCTTTACGCCATGTCCCTGTAAGGGTTGAAAAACTGGATGGATATCAACTTTATTCTATCCTGGTATATATCTCTTAGGAAATACCACCTGTTTCATTCTTCCCTCGGACAGAATTTGTATTAATTAGTGGACTTTTGAAACATGGAAGTATTATAAAATTTAATTCTCTTATTTATGACCTCACTATTAATATGTTCAATAACAGTCTAATGGCTGGAAACAATGCTCCAAAGAGAGTCAGATGAAAGAAATACATGATGCGATAGTAATAGCTTCCGGGTTTGCCACCATCGCTGTTTAGACATTAGTGGTGCTGAATTGTGTCCTTGATTAGCACATACCTTACCACTTTAGTCGTGCTCATAGCATGGAAGGGAAAGCATTGTGTGTTTGTGTGGTTGAAACTTATTTAAAAAATGCCAATTCTGTCATTACAACACAGCAATTATTTCCTACGCTACAGTTCCTGACAGAAACTAAACCATATTATTATGTGCCACAAATTTCAGAGCCATTCACAGAGAAATTGGCAATATCACCAGAAATTATTAGGAGAGTAATGCGGAACTTCAGGCTGAGGATTTAGACATGTATATAAAATGAAGATCGGCATTTGAATGAAAAAAAAATTTAAATACAAAAAAAAAAAATGGTCAACTTTTTCCTTTCAGATTGTATAATAAAATTTTACAAAACATTTATGATGACTTTTTTATTAACATTTCAAAACAGGGCGTTATTTCTGTCGCATGAATATGGGGATGATGCACAGACATATTTATGCGGTGCTAGACATACAAATATATTCTTACACATTTTTTCAGATTAAATATTATGTTTTCTTATTATTACACTTAATATTTGTGACTTTCTCTACATCTCCTTACCCGAAGATTTCATTAGTTTATTAATAAAAATATCCAGTCCACATAGTAAGAGCTGACCTTTAACAATCTTTAGGCTTTCGGAATATCAAAAGTGTTTGAAACCTTAATGTTCCTTTTTTGTTACATTTAATTCAATTGACCTACGACAGACATTCTTTCACTTAAAAGTCGTAAGAAATATGTTAACAAATTGAAAAATATACAGATCGACTTCAATATTTTTAAAATATCATTTTGTCAAGCCAAAACCATAGTTCGGAAATTCTAGGATGAGTCCTGTGACAGCTCACAAATTTGCCCCAATACAACTTGAAACGATGTAATTTTAATTATTAGGTGTACAAATAAGTTTCCGCCGTTTTTTATAAAAAATTGGGCATTTATTGTGAAAGAACGGAACCTCATGTTTTATTCGAAGTATTGCCCATCGCTTGCCACTACTTTTTCCCATCTTTCTAGCAGCATACGGATACCGCGTCGGAAAAATGATTCATCTTTTGAGGCTATCCACGAATCGACTCAATTTTTGGTATCTTCATATGATGTGAAGTGCTGCTCAGACAGGCCATGCGTCATCGATCAAAACAAGTGGTAATCAGAAGGAGCAATGTCTGGTGAATACAGCGGGTGGGGTAAAACTTCTCAATTGAGTGTTTCCAAATAGGTTTTGACCGGTGCCGCAACATGTGGACTAGCATTATCATGCAGGAGAATAATTTTGTCGTGTCTGGCGTAGTAGTGGGCGCGCTTTTCCTCGAGTGCTCGACTCAATCTCATCAATTATGTTCGGTAGACAGCCCCAGCAATGGTTTCGTTCGGTTTGAGCAACTCATAATACACGACACCAAGCTGATCCCACCAAATACACAACAAGAGTTTTTTTCCATGAATATTTGGCTTAGCCGTAGATGTTGAAGCATGACCAGGGGATCCCCATGATTTCTTCCTTTTTGGATTATCATAATGGATGCATTTTTCATCACCAGTGACTATATGGTGCAGAAAACCCTTTCGTTTATGCCTGGCAAGCAGCATTTCACATGTGGAAAATTGGCATTCAAAGTTTCTCCGTGTCAGTTCATATGAATCCCAATTTCTTTGTTTTTGAATCATTCCCAATGATTTCAACCCATGTGAAATTGCTTGTTGAGTCACTCCTAATGTAAGTGCAAGTTCTTCTTGCGTTTGGCACGAATCTTGATCCAATAATACTTCCAATTCCGCGTCTTCGTACACTTTCGGCCTTCCGCTACGTTCTTTGTCTTCGATGTCAAATTCACCGTTCTTAAACTTTTGAAACCACTCACGACAACTTCTCTCACTTAAGGCAGCCTCACCATATGCTTCTACAAGCAATCGATGCGCCTCAGCTGCAGATTTCTTCAAATTGAAGAAGTAAATCAAAAGTTCCCGCAAATGACGCTTATTCGGCTCAAAACTTGACATTTTCGAACACAAAAAAATATGTTATACTGATAAAAATTCACTAATATTTCAAGGTCATGTTGTTGACAGATGTCCAACCTTACGATAATGACATTTTACATCTGACAATTTTAACCATAACTTACTGGTGGCGCCAACTTTTGTCAAACGGCGGTGACTTATTTGTACACCCAATATTTTATCAACTTTAATATAAGCCTCAATTCTAATAAATAGCAAGTTATTTAGGTAAATACATTACATAAGGTTGTATTGGGGCTAATTTGTGAGCTGTCACAGGATTCATCCTAGAATTTCCAAACTATAGTTACTCTTAGTTTATGTTACTTTGAAAAAGAGCATTTTTACTGATTCAGTGCGTTGCACATGTATAGGTGGATTCAAATGTCTTGCCATGTATACGAAGGCCATCATTACTTATTTTCTTCTTTGATGCATTTTAAAAGATCACCAAAAGGACCGCAGCCACCCTTATGTTACAAAAAATGGTTTTAAAAAATAATTATCATTTTGAAGGTTTATATAAATATTTTCTATAGTTAGATGCTCTAAAATAATGTGTTTATTAATCGAAGGCAGTCGTCCGAAAAAATCAGATCAGTTAGTTTAAATCCTGCATGCTAATCTCTTGCGTGTCCTGAGATGCTACTGTGGGAGGATTTGTAATACAAAGTAATAATTTATACATTTTTTAACAAGTTTTCTTAAAATTATTTTTTTCCCTTAAGGATATTATCAACATCAACTGTGAATGTTTTGCTTTGTAAAATGAACTACAAATGTTGGCTTGGTCAAATTAGGGGAAAGATGCAAGGCGATATCTACCACCTAGTGGGAAAATTCAAAATATTTCATATTCTTGAAAAAAAATAAATGTTTTTAGTGATTTTCGTTCATTTACAAACTAATTTAATTTTCAAATGTAAAATTGTTTTGAGTTTTTTGTCTTCAAAATATCTCAATCAATCACAATAAATCATTTTCTAACCCCTGGTAATAGATTAGATATATAAATTTAATTTAAAATGGTCTGATACACATAGCCTGGAACAGAGATCGAAATGTTATAATATATACAATAGAAATTAAATACTGGACTCAGTTTGCTATATTTTATACTTATATTATTTTTTTTCAAAATATCCATAATTTATAGATAATTTTCAATAAAACGTTTATATAGCAATAAATTATCTTAATTCATAAATAAATCTACTAAAAAAACAATTCTCAGTTAACATACTTTTAATTGCTTTTTGTATCGTCGAATTGGTCATTCATTTGCTTATCACAGAAATGATCAAAGCGTATCAGGGTCAAACACCTCTACATCATCATCAGGATTTGAGGCGAAGGCAACGCGACCACTTCTAAGTCCAGGTATTTTTCTACCTGACTTTGTGCTTTTACTTTTGGATAATTCGCTGATGCATGCCATACACTCACATGCTGAAGGGACCGCTATCTGCTTCTTAAACACATAATTATCCTCGCATGTCAATTCCACTATGATTGCATCGTATTTTGTAGCTTGGCAACATTTACATTCTGTGTCATGCATAGATAATTCTGAAAAGATAAAATAAATATTTTTAGTGTTTTATGAAGGAGTTGATGCATCACTTGACACTGGCGTATACTCCTACATATATAGGAGTTCGCGGCCATTATTCAAGAAGAAGAAAGGAGTTGATGGCCATTCTTCAAGATAAAGATTATAAAGTGAAGGTATGTTTTAAACAATAGAATCTTGTTATGAGCCAATAAGTTTATTAATATTTGGCGACATTTAGTCACCAAAGATCACTTCAAGCCTATGTTTATATTTATAATTATTTCCTACTAAAAAATATTTTTCATAATTTTATCCAGTACTGTTCCACTAAGCCCGATGTCATATATATATTTTTTATTTTCTTCATTGTAAATAAATAATTTTTGATTTTCATCTGGTTGCACTAAGCCTGTTTTGAGACAGCCGACTGACAGTATCTTTATATATAACTCAGCATTTTTTTTAATTGTTATTTTTTAATGATCGTCGATTTGAACCCTGCGCTGTGCTACTTCCCCTCGAACGACACAGTCACTTTTTCCGCCTAGTGTTAGAGGGTATAAGGATACATATAACTTCGGTCATATCTATTATTTTTAAAAATAAATGAGGAGCACGGCGCGGGGTTTGAACCAGCAACCTTCCGCATAGAAGTCCAGTGCGTTACTGCGCAGCCATTAACCTCAATAAGTTACAATCAAAAGCCGAAACCTTTGATAAATACAATATAAAGGGCTTAAACTTTTAAAGTAATACCCAAATAAAATTTTCTACTCTCCAATTATTTTAAGACTGAGGTTTTTGAGCGTTTTGGAGGTGGATTAGCATAGAACCAATGTACTATACTCTACTATTACTTAACTATTTTATTTGATTTCCAAGAATATAAATATAATAGAATAGTATACATAAAGCAGGGTTCTTAAAATGACGAGTAAAGTGATAGAGAATCAACTCATTATTTGAGTAAATTACCTTCATTGTAGATAGTGCCTGAGCTGCAGGTTCCCCTGCACTCCTTGAAGCCACTGAGAGGTTTGGTATTTTCACAATTCCCATGGTTGTCTCTCAATTGATGCACCAGTGCTATCGTCTTTTCTTGCGGCAATTCTTCTGTCATACAATTTTCTGTAACATAATAAAATAAGTATCTTATTTCACAATCCATTGATTTCATTATTAACTATTTCAAAAAATAAACAAAGCCAAAAAAAGGGCTTGCAGTTATCTTCAATCGCTACATGAAATGTTATACATGAATCAACAAATGCACTAGAGCGCCGATTATCCGGGTTCAATTATCCGTGAGTTAATCCGTGATTAACCATAATTCTCTGAAGTACAATTTTTTTTTAGTAATCCTGTAAAATTATTTTTTCCAAATTTTTAATGAATGTATTTTAAAAATTACTAAACAAGGACTTAAATTGTTATAAAATCTATGGTTTTCATTAAATCAATTGACTTACACTAGTAAATTGGCGGTGTTTCGACACAGATACGAAAATAAGTGGATCCAGAGCTTCCCAATGTAATTGCTGCTGTATGATACCAGTGTTCAGCAGTTGTATTTGTCAAAAATTGAGAAAGCTTGTTAAAATACTCATCTGGCACAGCAAAATTTATTCAGCATTTCAATTCTTAAAATGTTTAACTCAGTAAAAACTTAATTTGGATTAACCATGTTTTTCAGTTATCTGGGTTCGAGTGTCCTCCAATAACATACCACATATAATCGGCGCTCTACTGTAAGTTCATAGGATCTTCTGGGTGGACGACTCCTGATTAGATTGGTGCTACCAAACCATCAACTATGCTTTTTCTTAAAAGATTAAAAATATAAGTCGTAGAAATTCTTATGTATAAACAATCGATCAGTATTTTATACAATTTCTAATGATAACCAGGTTCGAGAGTTTGTCGAAAACTTTTTCACGTCAAACCCAGAGGAGTTCTACTCAAAAGGTTTCGAAGAGCTACTTGATAAATGGCAACAAATTATTGCAGATATATAATCAAACCTAATATTTGCTAATCTGAAAGGAGTGTGCTCTGTGTTTATGAAACATTTTTTTCGGTGAATATTCACCCAAATTTGGGTGTTACTAGCTAGTGATCAATGATAAATTGATCATATCATAGTATAAATAGGCCAAAACCCATACGATGGTTGTCGTCGAAGAAAGAATACGAGAATTGAATTTTGAATACAAGACAGCGAGAGAGGAATACTTGGATTCTCTCCGAAAGTAATTCGAAATTTGAATCTCGGTGGGTCCGTGATAACTGAACAAATTTTAAATACCTAGCGAACAGTTTTTGAACCGGTGTAAAAGGGGACGATGTATAAATGATATATATATATACAAATTCTATATTTATGAATATATATATTCATAAATGTAGTATTTGTTTTACTTCCGTGAATATTTCACGGGTTGCAACTAGTTCATTAAAAATAGAGAACATGTTCTAGAAGCACAATTACAGTGACCTCACATAATTAAAATTTAGAATAATACCATGTTTATCAAATAAGAAAATATTTCTTTAATTTGATAGAAACTATGAAACTTTCTTGAAACTCTTCATAATGAACATTTTCATATTGGTTGGCTATTTTTCAAAACCAGATCATATAATTTAGTGGGTATTCAAAAAATATATGATCCAATGTTACATAGAGGTTATGAAGCATTCCATTATTGATATAGAGATAGGACTCATGCTAGTGTCAGCTGCACTTGACAGTATAAAGTGGAAAAAAAATCTTACTCTGCGCTGAAGAGGTGATATTGCAGTGCTTGCAACAGCCCTTGAGGTAGATGGTACGTGGATCACAGCCTGACACATCAGGGCAGGACTCCTGCTGGGCGGCCACCACCAGCTGTTCTCCTTGCTGGTCACAATGGAATTGGGTGCACTTGTCTTCCGATTTCCACGTTTGTCCTGAAACACCAATGTTATCCTTTGCACTTAACAATTTTCAACTACCACTATAAATACTAATTATATTGTGATACATTCTTAAGAAAATATTATATGTATGCTATATGATATGCCATTATTGTGGCCATTTTTGCTGGCTAAAAACGGTGTATTTTATTTTTTTCAATTTTGATTCGTGTAAATATTTAAAAACAAAACTGCCACATGGTCTCTCCTGTTTGCTTCCAAGCTGGTAAGGGATAATTAATCCCTTAAAGGAACCTTGTACAAAGAATTCTTTTAAGAAATTAATTATCCCTTAGCCATAGCAAAAGGGATTATCCTTTACACTCTTGTTGAAAGACGTTAAAATACAGAGTAAACTACAACTTTTAAAGAAGACCACCATATTGGACACAATTGCGCAGAGTTTGAGAATATGTATAATTTTATTCAAATTTGCTTGAAAAATGTTAAGAACTACTGTCCTTCGGACGGTCTAAACATCAGTCTTTAAAGCTTTCATATTAGTTTAAAATTTAATGTTGATTTAATCTCTAATCATTGAATTTCTTTTACGTGTTTTCTTGCTTCTCTTTTGATTTTTATTTCTTTCTTATTATATTTTCCAAAGTTTTTTGCTTAATAACTCTGAATCTTGGTATGTTATCAAGCTCCATGAGAAAAATCTCAGTTTTGAGAACAATTGCCTTAGAAAAAATAATGGGTCTCAAGTGGTATGACCACTAGGTCAGCAGCAATGTATAACCGATACTACCGGTGAGATGCTGAAGGCGGTTAGGTGACATGTTGAGAATGCTGCCTGGCCAAGAGTTGTGCTGTTTTATATGTGCATCTGACTTTACAATCAGTTCTACAACAGAAATCCTGACTGATTTCTCGGACTTTATGTTTCTTTCTTTCGAAATATCATTCACTTGATCCAACCATACTTTTCTTGGTCTTCCTCTACCACACCTTCCACACACATTTGGACTGTATATTGGTTATTATTTCTTCATCTTACTCAACAGACCTGCATTAAGTTCGCATTCATCCCTTATCACTTTATTGCATTTCCTGTCATAGATTGTCACCCCATGTATTCTTGGGGTGATAATGTATGACACCATGGGGTGACAATGTATATAAAGTGCATGTATTTCTACAGCATTTATTCGTGACTCTTTTCAGTCTTTTTCAATATCCACGTTTCACCCCCATACCTCAAAATTTCAACTAAAATACTGTTATGGACTTGGCAGATTTTGATACTGTCTGGTTTGAGTGTAGTATGTTTTGTGTTCCATTGAATTTATATTGAAAACACAAAATTTATAGTATGCATTTGATGAGATTTTTATTAATAAGTTTATGCCCTACATGTACAATTTCCCAGGATAGTTAAATGATTTACTTGGAAGGACTTATTCACATTTAATTGTTTGACTTGGCTCATATCCATTTATTTTGGTTTTGCTCTTTCCAGTCACTACATTCAAATTCTAATATTTTGCTATCGTTATAAGTTGTGTGTTGAGCTGCTACTTACCAGGTTTGTAAAGTACTTCCTCGATGACGCAAGCCACCTGCAAGCACTGACCGCAGCAGATGTGAGGGTCATTCGGAGGTGTGTACTCCCAGCCTGGAGCGCAATCTGTCATGCAGTTTTCTATGCTCTCTGTCTTCACCAGCTCATTGTGCGTATCCCTGGTGCAGGTCTGATTCTTACAAGGGTTTCCATCAGACGAGGGCCATGTGGATCCCTCCTGTACATCAAAAGTGTAAAAAAAATAAATCTACCTTCCCTTTCTTGGTTTAAAAATTGAAGGGGAGAATTATCATATGTAATGTACGAATAAAGTACAATTCTATCATACAGGGATGCCAGGCGTCTGGATTTTGGTGGTAATGTCCCGATTTTGACTATGATTTGGTTTTTATTTTAATAAAATTTCAATATGATGTTTTTGCATTCGCAAAATGAACTTCACCCAACTTGGCTTTGATCTGCCCAGCTGCTAACTTGTACAAATAAAAATGTTTTATGACAGCATGGAACTCGTTTTTTTTTCATTGTTGCAGCAAATGTCAAAGTGATCGATTCAGATGGGTGTCAAACGGTAACTATGCATCGTATCTTATCGAAATTTTGAAAAAGGTTGCATGAAGAATGATACTCGCCAGCAGTGATGTATCTCGATGAATTGTGGCGCCATTGCACGGAAATTTACTAAACTTTTCAAACTGCCTTCGTAAAGTATATTAACTACTTGTATTTGAAAGGGTTCTATGTGTAAATACAATACCACAAATTAACTCTTAAATTATTCTTTCAGCATAGACAAAAATATGTGGTTCGATTTACAGTTCCAGCAGAGATTGTACACGGTATTGAATATAGTCATTGTCAATTCTTCAATTTTAATACACCAATGTTATGACAAAAAAGACACATATGACAAAAAATCATAATTAGAAAATTTAGGAATTTTTGTCAGTATTGTAACACAAATGATGTACAGTCGAACCTCGGTTCTTGAATGCCTCGCATCTCGAACATGTTGTTTTAATTCAGTTCTTGAACATAATTCAGTTCTCAAACATTTTCAATGACAATGTCATGTCTCACTTGAGATTTTTTTTAAATGCATGCAAAAGTAAAAGTAAGCCTCATTGAATAGGTTTTTAGTGAGACAGAAAAGAAAAAGAACCCCAGAAGAACAATCACCTGATCTTTTTATGCAAGGTGATTCCATTTCCAAACAATAACATTTCTCCACCTACCTCGCCACATTCCACTTATGCCATCAGCTCTCCTCAGTACAGTTAAAGTATAATTCAATTTTCATTTATTTAATGTATTTATTGTGTTGCCGTGCTATATGGTGTATTTTTGGGGACCTGGAATGGATTCATTCAATCTAAATTACTTCTTACAGGATAGGATAAATTAATTCCGTTTTTGAACAAATCGGTTTTCGAACAGCCTTCTGAAATGGATTATGGTAAGTTCGAAGACCGAGGTTCCAAGGAGAAATAACTGACCTTGTACACCTCCCCATTGACCTTGCAAGCGATTATCTTGGTCTTCTTACAGCACTGTCCTTTGACGGGTATCTCTTCCAAGACAAAGTTCTCTTGTGTGGTCTTGGGCACCTCTGGGCAGGTTTCACCCAATGACTTCACTTGGAGCTAGAAACAGAACATTTATTTTATAACTGAATACATACTGTTGATTGAAAAACTTATATTTAATGTTCCCAATAACTTATTGCTTTCGGACATTTGATGTTACATTTTTTAGATTTTTGAACACTTACACTTCCATTTTTGTTGAGACACGAGTAGCTAGTGCAGAAATCGTCAGAAGTCCACTTCTCTCCAATCTTCCTTTCCACGCCGGCTACCACACATGCCACCGGGACGCACTCTCCACAGCACACTTTACCCGGTGTAGGAGATGGAGTGTACTTCCAGCCCTGAAAAAACAAACAATGAACTTTAGCCTAAATGCAAGAAATTTTACTATCAATCTCTTTTTTGGGCAGTCCTGATACACTATCTTCAATAAAAAAAATTGTGTCCATCAGAGGACAAGCATATCTTGTCATCATTCTTTTGCTCTGGTTTCCAATGTGAAGTCAGTAATCATTTTCATTCTCTGGGCAATGAATATGCCTATGTCTGGAACAGAATTTTGCAGGCATTGTAAGGAATCTCTCCATAAGCAATTTATTAGAAGGCGGTTGAGTATTTGCCGTGTTATTTATTTTTATTTGCTATTTGTTGCGACTGATATTACTTTGTTTGCTTTTATTTTTACCAACATATTTTTATGATTATACTGAGATTGTCATCTATTGTATATTTTTTTTATTTATTTGAATTTCATTTTTACACATACATATATACCATCACGCCATCTACTTGTCTGGGTAGGCAGAGAAGACAGAGTGTCAGACTTTCCTATCTCAACACACATTATTAGCCTCTTCTACATCCATACACCTCATACAACTTCTACGATTTCTCTGACTTTCTACGTTTCCTTCTTTCACGAAATTTAAAAAATTAAAATACTTCTCGTCAACCAATAATAATATTGAGTTATCTATACGAAAACTGCAAATTTAAAAAATATATATATAACAAAATGAAGTGTGAGAAGTGAGGAATTTTTTAAGTTCATCACATAGGAATGTGAGAGAATGATTGATGTAAGTAAATGTAGTGTGTGATTAGGAGTTGTTGAACATGATTTTGATGTGGTTGTTGACATTAGCAAGAATGAGAATACAGAGTATGAATTTATTAATCAAATATTGTAGTAACAGTTATATAAGGTCTTTCGTAGTATTGAATCACATGGTTTGGTTTAAAATATTGATGTTTCGAAAATGTTTTCATCTTCAGGACTTGTTTGAAATCAACTTGGCCATAAGTGGATGTGCATCAGATACCGCTTGTTCTATAGCAGGCATGGGCAACCTTTCCTAGGTCTGGGGCCACATTATCATTCTGTCTCCGTGTCAAGGGCCGGACCAAATTATTAACTATATTAAGGTAATATTAAATTAAATAAAACACATTGCTACTTCTTGCATATTTTATTTATTTATATAATGAACGACATTAATTGCTTATAAAATTTAATGTGACGATTGACTTTGTACTTGAATTACGAGACTATCAATATTGGCGTTGATATTGCTTAATGATAATCTCATCGAATTTTCGAGATTTTCATCTGTTATCCTCGTTCGAATTTTCGATTTGGTGTACTTCATCCTCGAAAAAAATTGTTCGCATGTATACGTGCTGCCAAAAAGACAAATGATGTTTCTTGCAAATCTACGTAAGTTTGTATAATTTTCTTCCACCAAATATAATTTATAAAAATCCGTCAAAGTAACTTTGTCAAATTGTGATTTTAGCGCTAAGGCTAAATCCCCCTGAAGCTCAATAAGTTCCATCTGTAAATTTGCTGGCACATTATTTACATCAGCATCCATCGGACGAGCAAATATAGCGAATGTTGAGTCTTTGTTTTGGAAGTCGGCAAACCTCGTATCAAATTGCTCTATTAGTCATTAGTGCCTTCAGTTCATCTCCATAAGAATTATATGTGATGTTTGTATGCCTTGATAGATTAGGAAAATGGTAACAATTTTTACCTCTTATCTGATTTTTCAAAAATCTAAGCTTATTACAAAAAACTTTGACATGGCTATGCAGTTCATGAACCAATTGTCCCTGTTTTTGTAGTTTTAAATTAAGATCATTTAGGTATCCTGTGACATCTACAAGGAATGCTAAATCACACACCCATTGATTATCTTTTATTTGGTTGATTGTGTTTCCTTTTATGTCCATAAAATCTGCAATGTCTTGTCTCAAATCATAGAATCGTTTCAACATGTTTCCTTTACTCAACCACCTTACTTCACAGTAATAAGACACATCTTCATAGTCTGAAAATAGGTCTTCCAAAAACACCTTAAACTGGCGGTGATTAAGTGCACGTGACTTAATAAAATTAATGCTTGCTACTACTACATCCATAACATTCTTGAATTTCATCGATTTTGCGCACAAATTTTGCTGGTGGATAATACAATGAAAATTTGTTAAATTTTCCGGCTGGATCTGTAATTCTATTGCTCTTTCATTAACAACTCCAATAAATCCTTTCCGTAAGCCAACCATTGCAGGGGCACCATCAGTACATATGCCAGATAGTGCACTCCATTTAATCCCAAAGCTTTCGAAGACTATGTTGACTGCTTCAAATATATCTTCACCGGTAGTCGTTCCTTTTAACGGCTGAAGAGCTAATAATTCTTCTGTGATTTTGAAGTCCACGTCAACTCCTCTGATAAATATTGCTAATTGTGCTGTATCAGAGGCATCTGTGCTCTCATCCAAAGCAATTGAAAATGCTTCGAATCCAGTAATCACCTCTTTCAAACTTTTTTTGATATCATCAGCCATCATTTCTATACGTCGGACAACAGTACGTCTCGACAAAGATATTCTCTCAAAGTCTTTTTTCTTTTCAGGACAGATTATACTTGAAACGTCGAGCAGACACTCTTTAATAAATTCTCCGTCACCAAATGACTTAGAATGCTTTGCAATTTTTTCGCTTACAACAAAGCTGGCTTTAACAACGCTATCGTGCTGCGTTATTTGCTTTTTGAACATTTGTTGCTGGGTATCCAAGTTCTTCTTCAACTTCTGTATCATATCTTTTCGAATTTGTTCATTTATTTGTTGGTGATCCGCATGCCTCGAAGTAAAATGTCTCTTTAAGTTGAATTCTTTGTTGACGGATACGGACTCCTTACACAGCAAACATACGGGCATTCCTTTATTCAGGATAAAGAAATAATCCTCCGTCCACTTGTCTTGAAATTTTCGACACTCTGCATCAACTTTTCTTTTTTTCGACATAACCCCTGACATTGTCACAAATTTAAAAACAATATTCAGAACTGACAAACAAAACTGTCTTCTACGCCAGAACGCACCAGTAAACAGAACAAACCAGACCAGAAGTCGCGTGAACACTAAATAAGGGGAATGCGGCGCGGAGGGGGACGGAATTAGTGTGCTGCACTCGGGATATTTCGTGCCTACGAACTTTGCCGAAACACAAACCATCGGATGCATTGCGATAATAATATATATTATTATATTATGTAGCGCGGAGGGGGTGGGCCCCGCTCGTAATCCTTCGGTGCGTATACGAGCTTCCCCGAATCACTGCAAGCGCCCGTGTCATCTGCATTATTTTAACTAATGTATTTCTCAATTACTTCGCCGAGATGAATCAGGGCCGGACAAAATAGCTCCGCGGGCCGGATCCGGCCCGCGGGCCGGCGGTTGCCCATATGTGTTCTATAGCGTAATATCAACCGTAATATGAGTTCATGGGTCCGTCTTGGTTCACGATCTTAACGAGGGCATGTGGATCTATCCCACCATGAGAGAACAAGTGCGTAGCTTCCACAAAGGTTGAAGCGATGTAGTCATTGTTCATTTTCATTTTGTTGACACTTCAATTTGACTATGGGATACCATGCTGAGTTGAGGGGGAATTCGTCATATCTGTTAATATTGTTTGATGTTTTAGAATTTAATATATTATATGAAATTTGTGATTAAGGGATGAGATTTATTTTTCGCTAGTTTTGCCTATGAAAACGGTTATCTATATTCATAAAATGCAGAGTGTACTTTTACTATACAGGTCGCTTTTCCACTAAAACTTTGTAAATTGTAAATATTGTATTGTGGATTGTGCATTTGTGGACTTGGAAAAGGCATATGACGGCATGATAAAAGACAAGCTATGGAAAATATTAAATAAATATGGTTTTGAATGCAAACTAATATGTGGTATTGTGTTATTATATGCCGAAAGTAGAGTATATTCAACCTTGAATGAATGGTTTAATATTTCAAAAGGGGTAAAGCAAGACTGTGTTATGTCATCCTGGTTGATCAATAGTTATATCGATTCATGTGTAGGAACTACAGAGGTCAACAACTGATGGCATAAAAAATTCGAATGGGAACATATGCAGATGACATAGTAGGGTGGGGAGTGAAGATGAATTGCAGAGTTTGGTAAGCAAATTGTATGAGAGATGCGAAGGGAAAGATCTAAGAGTGAATGTTGCAAAATTCAAAGTTATGGTAATAGAAAAGTGTGAAAGGAAAAGTAAATGCGACATAACATATGGGTGAATAATGAAAGACTGGTGCAAGTCGAGGAATCCTGTTATTTGGGTGGTATTTCTCAGATGATGTAAGACTTAAAATGGATATCGAACGGCGTGTAGGAAACAAAGTCAATGGGGCACTAAAATATATATGTATGCTCAAACTGTCCATTATCAAAATCTGCTAAAATGATAGTCCACAAATGTTTGATGGTGTGTATGTACGTATTGTGAGTAATAAAAAAATATATATATATACTATCAGCTTTTACAATAAAAAAAATATATTTATATATATACAATACTAACAATCTGTTAATAATCTGGGTAATAAAAAAAAATATATATACTAACAATCTGTTTATAATCTGGGTAATAAAAAAAAATATGTATACTAACAATCTGTTTATAATCTGGGTAATAAAAAAAATATATATACTAACAATCTGTTTATAATCTGGGTAATAAAAAAAATATATATATATACTATCAGCTTTTACAATAAAAAAAAAAATATTTATATATATACAATACTAACAATCTGTTAATAATCTGGGTAATAAAAAAAAATATATATACTAACAATCTGTTTATAATCTGGGTAATAAAAAAAAATATGTATACTAACAATCTGTTTATAATCTGGGTAATAAAAAAAATATATATACTAACAATCTGTTTATAATCTGGGTAATAAAAAAAAATATATATACTAACAATCTGTTTATAATCTGGGTAATAAAAAAATATATATACTAACAATCTGTTTATACTAGGCGTATCCAGAAAGTAAGTGTACTGAGGCTCTCACGACCGGATGGATTTTATTTTCGACATGTTGACTACACTTCCGTGTAGCCTGACCCTTCCTCTCCGCAACGAGACCGGTTCGAGGTCAGTACGTTGAAAAGTGTCGACGCGACAACACGTTTTGTGAAAAATGTCAATCCAATCTCCCGCCAAGTGCGAAATAAATAATGCCGGGCAAGAGTTTTTGAGGCGCTGCAAACTCCATGGAGATGAATTTCTCCGCTCCATCGTTACTGGAGATGAAACTTGGGTTGCACACTACACGCCTGAAACCAAAAGGCAGTCTCAACAGTGGCGTCACACCTCTTCACCCTCCGCCATAAAGTTCAAAACCACAATTTCAGCCAAAAAAATCATGGCATCCGTGTTTTGGGACTGTCAAGGCATAATTTTAATCGAATATATGCCTCAAGGGGAGACCATCAACTCTGCAAGATACTGTGAGACCCTTAAAAAATTGCGGAGGGCGATTCAGAACAAGAGGAGAGGCATGCTGACAAAGGGAGTCTGCCTGCTGCACGACAATGCCAGACCACACACGGCCAACGCCACGAAAGAACTGCTCGCCTCGTTTAAAGGGATGTCCTGAACCATCCCGCGCATTCCTCTGACCTAGCACCTTCAGATTACTTCAGATCTCTTTACCTCCCTGAAGCTACACATGGGTGGAAAAAGGTTTTCAACCGACGAGGAGGTAAAGGAGGAGGTGGAGAAGTGGACGGAGGGGTTGGCGGGAAACTACTTCGAGGAAGGCATCAAAAAGTTGATACCCCGCTTCACCACCTGCATTGAGAGGAATGGCGACTATGTCGAAAAATAGCTTACATATGTACTACGGTAACCACGTAATTTTTTTGTTTAAATAAAAAAAAATTGTAACCTACAAAAATTCAGTACACTTACTTTCTGGATATGCCTCGTAATCTGGGTAATAAAAAAAATATATATATACTAACAATCTGTTTATAATAATAATGTTATTACTCTATGAAAAATAACAATATTTTTATAATAATAATAATACTCGATGAAAAATAGCAATCTGCTTATAATAATAATAATAATAACACTGTGAAAAACAACAAATGAGCACAATGCTCGTCAATCGTTTTAATGCAAAATATGAATTCAAGTTTATGACGTTACCTGCTTGCAGTTGGTTTCACACTGCTTCACCCTGGTTCGCTTCTCCAGTGTCCCATCATTTTTGGAGGCACACACATAAGATATGCAAGAATTCGAATGAGATTTCCACTCTTCACCTATCTGAAAATTATTTTCAACAATTATATAAAGGCATAAACAGTAGTCTAAGCAAATTCGGGTACTACTCGTATAAGTGCAAGGCGTCAGATTGAAAAAGAAAATCTCGACTTATGTGAGTCCAGGACACATCTCCTGAATGAGGTAGCATCACTTAGTTTCCTTGCGCAGCCTTTTAGAACTTGTGTCAGCAGTATGTCTCAAGATTCCCAATGGTAACTTGAATAATGGGTCACAATCTAGATTTTTTATCAAACTAGTCTTTTACATTTTTCTGATTGACCAAACAAAGAAATTTTCATTATTAGCAGTACTGTATACAACAGAAGTGTAATAAAATAGAAAGTTAGTTTTATGAGATTTTTCATTAACCCTTCCTTCCCTGTGATGTGTAACTAGTACACATTGCTTCTAAAAACTTTAATATCTCTATAAATATAATAAATACTGGGTTCAGATTTTAGGTATTCCTCCGTAATACATTTACGCATTAAATGAAAAAATAATATTAATAATAATTAGCACTTATCGGCCACATCAGAGATATTTTGTGAAAATCGGGAATCGGTGTGCCAGTGTGTGACATAGGTATATTCATTCTAAAAAACCGCTATGGGTGAGGAAGCGACGCTATTCACATCTCACTCTTACTTTAATTTGGTATATGGGAACGTGAAAAATAGAATCTCAGTTCGCTCGCTTCAGTAGCTCGCGGGCTTTCTTTTGAGGTGGTCACTTTGCCCGTTTTGTGAACGCCGGTCGATGTTTTTTTTTTCATGTGTCTGCAATTAAATTTCAATTATTATCACTTTTGACTTCATATTTAATTAATTTAAGCGATTGGCTATGAATATTCTTATTTTTTCAATTTTAAATATCTCATTTTTACATGTGTATTGATGTGTATTGAATACACAGCATCGGAACGCGCAGATTTTTTTTAGTACAGGAAGGGAAAGGTTAATTTTAATTCAGAAATAATTCTTAAATCATTATTCTACTGAAATAAGCTTTCAAATACATACATACCTTGTATATTTTTCCTTTATGTTTGCAAGCAGTGTATTTAGACTCTGGACAACATGCGAGTGGCACTCCCACAAATTCAATAATAAAGTCTTCAGATTCAGGAAGTTTGGAGCATTGAATCACAGTGCATACAGCTTTTGGTCTTTCCTTCATGGTGGGGGTTAATTTGGCATTTGATGAAGAACTACTAGGCTTTTTACAAGAACATACTTGACAAGGACCATCCATCCATGTTGATCCAATCTAAAAATAATATTTAAAGATACAATCATAATTAAATCTTTCTTATACAGTGCAGTTTTATCCCACCCTCACCCATGCTGTTATGGGGGACAAAATAAGTCCCCATCCAGCGCAATTTATACTAGAAGATCCACGTCTTTTTTTTTTTAGCGTGACGTGATGAAGAAGGAACTGCCGAAAAGCACTCCTACTCCGGTGGCGACACACTTGGGGTGAAAAGAAAAGCAGTGACTTAACGTGCGACATCACAAAAGAAGGAAAATGACTCGCAGCGCAGTAAATATACTTATGAAGTGGCTTAAGGCAAGAAGTCTAAACAGCCTAGCATGTTACTAGAACTTTCATAGAAAATTTTAAATGCAGTAAAACTATTCAGCCAATCGGTCCAAAGATGAACCGATGTAAGGCTGACTGAAGTTCTCTTCGGAAACTATTGACTCAATTATCATCGCAGTATCACAGATAACATCGGTTGAGACAAAGTAAGCAATGATCATGTCTTTCTTATATATAAATAAGTTCATTGAGATGTAGAAACAGAGAAGATAAAATAATTAATAGCTATAAAATATATGTAAAGTCCATCATAAAGAAGTTGCCTGCATAACTTGGGTTGTCAAAGCTACTTTGAACAGTTACAGCTAATTTTAAATCTAAAGTAGCATGCTAATCAAGCATTATGAGTTAAAAATAGTAACAGTACCACCCTTAGTACGAAATTTGCAACTTTTATCGCGTTACTTAAACGGTTAGGTGTCTTAAGCGAGTTAACTCGCTCTCTGTTGCCGTGCCCGTGGGGCTGGCCATACAAAATTAGCGAGTTAAATCGCTCAACTTTATGCCTGTTTCTAGCCAATGTTTAGTACTAATTCGAATAATCTAAAATATGGAACATATAGACACATCTTTTGTGATAATGAATAAATACTATAATATACTATTACAGTTTACAGATATTATCGAATTTACAGAGATTTACCTTAAAGCTTCGCATGACAGTCGACATGTGTCTCTAATACAGGGTTGTCAATTTTGCATTTTACTTATTTAACCGTGAAATTTGAAATGATTTTATAGTTGCATTATTTACTTTCCGTGCATTGTTAAAATAATTAATATTTTCGTGTTACATATACTTTTAATTTATCAAATATTTTATTAACGTATGTTTCCGTATTTTCTGTGATAAGCTGTGACAACCCTGACATTGTGTTTTTCTGAGTGAACGGCGGCACAAACGACACATATTGTACATATTTGGTAAGTCTTCATAATATCCTTTGAATATATATACAAAAAAGATAATTCTATTAGGTTTTATTTTTGCTAAATAATTCACGGCTCTCTGGGATCAGCCATATCTTGCGGCACTTAAAGGGTTAACAACACTGTATGGATGACAATGATGATCTATTGATGACCTCCATGAAGTAGGCGGTACAACCATTGTACTCTAACCTGGGGTTGCAGGTTTAATTTCTGTAGGTACATAAATAAAAATTAAAAAAAGGGTCCCGGTCTGGTTCAAGTATTCATCTGGTAACAATACTCACATAAGCTAGACATGTACGAGTGTTGTTTCTTCACGTGCGGTAGAATTGCCAATATGTGCAATGATACACTTTTTTGTACTAACACCAGTGGTTTTAAATTCAACGGCTCGATTATTGAGACCGAAGACTATACACATATGTTATTGTGTCCTAGCCACACTTCTCTATTTATTCACATCACCAATTCAGATATGTTGAGTGGTACCATACAAATGAATAATAAATGCGATCTAATTCAATCAATGCAACATCTTTGTTGACATAAAAATATGATCCTGAAAAATTTAAGGTTGGTCTTCTTCTTCTTCCTAGCATCATGTCAGGTCCCCTCAATGTTGACTATCACCTGAGAGTAGGCATTTTTGTCCCCGGCAGCCATAAAAAGATCCCCAATGCTCCTTATACGAGTCCAATCACGTATATTGCGGAGCCAGGAGATTTGCCTCCTGCCAACACCTCTTCGATTCTCTATTTCGCCTTGGATGATCAGGTGCAGAAATTTGTACTTTTCTCCTCTAAGTACATGACCCTCTAAATATAGGACACCTTTCGGATTTTAATATTACTCAGCAACTCTCTATCAACTTTGGCTCTTTGAAGAACCCTTGTGTTGCTGGCCATATCCGTCCAGGGTATCCGTAGCATTCTCCGGTATATCCACATTTCAAATGCTTCCAGTTGGTTCATACTACCAACTTTGAGAGTCCATGATTCCACTCCATGTAATAATACTAACCAAACGTAGCATTTGACTAACCGTTTTCAAAGTTTCAAGTTTAGATTATCATTGCAGAATACGCTTCTCATTTTATTGAAAGCCGCACGAGATGTTTCAATTCTGCACTTGACTTCAGTTTCTGGGTCGAGGTCTTCCACTAGGATACTTCCGAGGTATTTAAATTTTTTCACTTTCTCTTCTACTGGTTAGTCAAAAAGGTTTGAAAGCGGAAATGAAAATACATTTTTTTTGGGGGGAAATCACTTTTATTCCTCAGTATAGTCTCCCATAAGATCAATACACTTGGTCCAACAATCTTCCAACATTGTTGTCCCATCACGGAAGTGACTTTCTGGAAGGCCTGCAAAATACTCCTCTACGACGGCTATAACCTCTTCGTTTGATGAAAAATGCTTTCCACGAAGAATGATATTTTGAGGTGTGAGAACAGCCAGAAGTCAGAGGGAGCTAAATCTGGCAAATAGGGTGGATGCTGCAACAATTCGTACCCCAATTCACTGATTTTCGCGATGGTTTTTTGAGCTGTGTGAGCAGGTGCATTGTCTTGATGAAAAATGATTTTTTTCTTCTGCAAACCGGGTTTTTTTTCACAAATTTTTTCATCCAACTGGTCCAAAAGGTCACAATAATAATCAGAGTTGATTGTCTTACCAGTTTGGAGATAATCTATCAATAAAATTCCTTTTGCATCCCAAAAAACTGACGCTAACACCTTCTTGGCCGATTTCTGGACACGAACTCGCTTCGGAGCCAAAGTGCCTGGTTCACACCACTCCTTAGCCTCTTGTTTTGATTCAGGATCATGGTGGTAGACCCAAGTCTCATCCATAGTGATGAATCGACGCAGAAAATCCGTTTTATCCTTTCGAAATTGCTCCAAATGTTGCTCAAAAAGTCGCATTTGAACGTATTTTTGTTGCATTGTTAGCAAATGCGGCACCCATTGTGCACACAGTTTTTTGAAACCCAAAACTTCAGCCAAAATATGCCATGTTGTTCCATGTGAGATGCCTAGGGTGTCAGCTATCACATCCACAGTCGATCGATGATCTTCCAAAACCATATCCTGTATTTTCGCTATGATTTCTGGTGTTGATGCACTTTTTGGACGTCCTGAGCGTGGATCGTCTTCAACGCTTGTACGGCCACGCTTAAACTCCAAAACCCATCGGTGAACGGTTGGAAATGAAGGAAAAGACTCCTTTAATACTTTCACCATCTTTGCATGGATCTCAGTAGCCGATAAACCTTCCAAAACAAAGAATTTAATCACTGCACGATATTCGGATTTTTCCATTGTTAAAAAATACACTGACACGTCAACTTCAAATGGCTTGTTAACAAAGAATGAATTGACAGATCAAAATGAAATTTTGAGTACGTTCTTATGAAAGATGAAATATTAAAATGGCGTAGAAATTTTGGTTTTCTACTGCTCCATAGATGTCGCTTTCAAAACTTTTTGACTAACCTATTATATCAGCACCGTTCAATGTAAGACGTGCTCCTGCGTGATCCTGCCGGTCAAACAACATGAACTTAGTTTTACTCACGTTCATGTTCAGCCCCAGCCTCACACCGGCTTCATTAATTCTATCTATGGCGCAGGGTTTGAAGGTCGTCAATACTGTCTGCCAGAACAACCGTATCAGGTTGTTAGTCGGTTGGTTGGTCTACTGACCTCAAATTGAAATCTATGCAATTGAATAGATTTAAATGTTTTCACAAACCTTGAAGATGTCTGAGATAGTTTTGATTCATCCTATCAAGGTATATTGTCATGGCTCATTCCTTCCACTACTCTGTCTTAAATATTTTCATCTAATAATGCAAATAAAGTTTTTTTTTTATAAAAACAAGAAAACAAAACTTTATTTGATAACAATAAATTTTATAACTATACACTATTTTTTAAACCAAAGATTAAATATTTATTTCACATACGAAGAGGGCAATTTTCCCCTTGAACATGTTTTGTTGGCTTCTTTATCATATAATAAATATTCAAAATGCTTACTGATTTGACGACGGCTTCTACTTGATCCGAAGGTTTCTTCAACTGTCCACCCAATGGTGAGGCTTCATACTCCATGTCATACAGGCACATGTCGGGAGGTGGTTCTAGTAATTTCAATTATTAACTTGAATAAATAAGTGTCGGAGAAGAGAGAAATTGTGGGAAGTATTGAAAAACTATGGCGTAAATAATAAATTACAATTGCTTCGCTGTATGAAGACAGTAGTGCATGTCTAAGAGTAAATGGAGAGCTCACTGAGTAGTTGATAATTGCGAAAGGCATAAAGCAAGGATGTGTGATGTCTCCTTAGTTGTTTAATTTATACATAGATTATTGTGTGCGCAATTTAAAAGATTATTTTAATAATTTTTATAAATAATAAATAATATTCTTTCAACAAGACTTATTCGTGCTTCCCTGAGATGAGGTGAAACTTTGAAACCGGTAGATTTATACCGTTACATAAAGTGGAATAAACAGTGTTTGAGTAAACAAATTACAATGTCTTTAAACCTCCACGGTGTTAATGCCTTAACTATTAATAATATTTTATAATTTTACTATTTCTATCAATTCTAAATATGAAATAGATTTACCGCAAATATAGTGCGGGCAGCACTGATTCTCCTTCTGATGTGGTTTAGCGGTATGGTGGGGAGGGCATTTGGGGGGCTCAGGGCAGGTGTTGGGGTGACAAACAAGCTGCACCTGGGGGCAGCAACCCGAAGAGTCAACCACTCGCTCCATGCCAGGCTCTAAGGGCTTCGTCTCTGTTGGAACGGGGTCACACTCATCTAATGGTTTGCACTCTGTAATATAATAAAATTATTGTTTAAAATTTTCCCTTTTTTTAAAGTATAAAACATATTTTTAATGACCTCCATGACTTGGTAGTATAGTGCTTGTCTTCTTTGTGGAGGTTTCAGTTTTAATTGTTAATGGTGATTAAAAGAGATTCTCAAGAAATAATTGTTTTCGGAATTATTTCATATTGGTTGCAGTCTATTTTCAGGAGTCACTAGTTCTGCATACGTATTTGCTAAATGCGTCCCTTACAAATTGGCACCCCAAAAGTAGTATAAAGCATATGTATTAGAACACATCAAATTACAGCTCAACAAATATAATAATAACTATGCTAAATCAGCGATTTGTTAATATCTGTTGCAAAAAGGCACTAACCATTTAATCAGATTTGACAAAATACTCGTACATGTCATAGCTCCAAAAAAGCACTATGACAGTGAGTGCACTCTGTAAACAATAAACACTGCACGTAAACCATAGATGACCTGATCCAATGATACTATTGTATTGTATTATATTACACTTTCTTTGTATATGTACAGTACAACCTGGTCTCTTCCAACCGACCATAAAGATGTTAAAGGGGCTTTGAGTAAAAACCAGACTCTAATCTTTTATTTTTTGAATAAAATCTGAGTTCCAACGGGAATCGAACCTGCAGCCCCTGGATTGGTAGACATGCGTTTTACCAACTAGATGACGAAAGTTGTACTACTTTATATTATTTATACATGATAAGAAATTCTATAAATACACAATTTGCGATAAAAATAAATAATTTAATTTGGACACACAGTTTTAATAGATCTGGGTTTGTTGCCTTTCATTTGTCGTGTCCCCAGTAAACTAGGTGTTTACCTGTATCTCACTGAGGACATAACTACTTAGGCTCAAGGACAATCATCAACTTAGCTCTTTAAACGACATTTTAAGACAGATTGTACGATTAATACCAAATAAGTTATCAGCTATAAATATTATATAAGTATGTAACTATTAGAAATATTTCATTTTCAGGCCACTAAATATCTTTTTGGTTGGTTGAAATAAATTACCATATAGAAATAAGCGCACTAAGATTTATTGTGTAGGTAAAATGAAAGTCTAACACAGGAAAACTGAGTATATTTTCTTCTTTTCATAATTTCCTCAATTCTCAATATTATGAAGGCCATGATTTTTGGCTTCGTATATAGATCTGGCATAAACTACCCGTATATCTTTGCATCTCAAATCCATTCTCTGGCACTACCACCGAGAGGAAGGGAAGATGCAGACTCAGCAGAGACACGTGACACGCATAGCAACTAATGAAATGTTCACCATCCCTAGAGTTAAAACCTCTTTTGCCCAAAGGCAATATGTCTATTTAGCTCCCATGACATACAATGGCGTGCCGAATTCAATAAAAGTAAAGGGAGGAAAACCATTTAGGCAGTCAATCGGAGCGTGGTTGTTATTGCGACAGGAGTTTGAGTACTTGGGCTTTCAGGATGAATGACGTGTGGAAAAGGTTTGTGTTGGCTCTTGAGTGTGGGTTTCTTCTTGTTGTTTTATATTTGTATTTCTGTATATTTTTGTTTTTATTTTTAGGATTGTGTGCGGTATATTATGGGATGAAAATTTTTGGTCTTTCTGGAGTGATGATGTGTGAGAAATTTGATTTCGCATGATGTTTTCAGTTGTAATTGAGTGTCACTGTTTGTCAGGTTGATAAGAATGTGCAACGGGGTTTTGTTTTTGTGTAATCGAAAATCGGAAAGAAGTATCGATTTATTTTTTCATGCTAAATATCCTCAGTGAGATACAGGCAAAAGCCTAGTTTACTGGGGACACGACAAATGAAAGGCAACAAACCCAGATCCATTAAAATTGTATGTCCAAATTAAATTACCTGTTGTTTTTTCGCAAATTATGTATATTTCTTGTCATGTGTAAATAAATAAATAAAAAATCATTAAAAAATAAAAGATGGTAATGGTTCTTTGTACTCACTGCAAACAAAGTGGGGACACGGGCCAGAGACGTCTAGAACCATGACCTGCCCAAAGCCGCAGTCTATCTTGATGGGCTTGTCACAGATCTCTGGTCCTTTAGTGGCCTCTGGGACTGAATATGAGAAAAAATATATTTAGCAAATCAAAATAAGAAAAGGTATAGTTTAAAAAAAACAAAATTCTCTTGCCTTATTCATCATGAAATGTTGTATATCAAGTTGATTATCTAGACTTTATTAACGGCAACATTGATCTGGGACATTGCTAATTTATTCACTTAGGCCTCGGCCACACAGGTAGGAGCCTCGCTTGGTGCTGCGAGCTAGACCACATATCCTAGTGAACCAACACACTGCATACTATCGCAATGGCCACACTGCACGCTTCGCGCCACGCTACAAGACGATTAGTCACCTAGTGAGTCTCCTAGCGAACAGATGTGTTGGTTAATTTTATTGTGTCAGCAAGTGATTTTACAAGATGGCGGAAGTTTTAATAACAGCTATGTATAAAAGGGAGCCTTTGTGGAACCCATCGAGCAAATTATACAAAAATGTACCTGTAATAAAATCACTTCGGAATGAAGTTGCACAGGAAGTAAATAAAGATGGTAAGTTGTAATGAATTTGGTTAGTTTTAAGAGTGGCATCGTTTGTTGACTCAACCGCTCCCAAATGTCAAATGAATTTGTGCAAAGCACTTTGGTGTGGCCAAGCATGAAGTCACCTAGTTTATTAGTCACGTAGCACCTAGCGAAGCACTTTGTTGTGGCCTAAGCCTAACTGTTTTACAATTTAATGAAAGATGTATTTAAAAATAACGTCATCTTTACTATCACACCATGTCACTTTTGGAGTAGGCAAAGGGATATACCTCCGCCCCAATCTATTATAGTGTACATTTTTCACTCCTGTGGCATCCATACATGTTGTTATTCATAATTTCCTATTTGTAAGATTTTGCACTCTTTCCTTTGACAAAATTTGATTTATTTGTCCATGTCACGTTTTTCTACGTCTTTCCAAACTTCTCATGTTCTTTTATTCTTCTCACGTGCTTCTTTCATCATCTTTTAGCATTATATCTTCTTTGAAACAACTTTTTTTCTGTACATCCTCATTCCTTATTTTATCATACGTTGTTTTAACACACATTCTACGCATAGCTCATATTTATCTTACTTTCATCACTCTGCTACATGTTTACGCATTACTTGCATATCCTAAAGTTGCAACTAAGATGCTATTATTATCAAAAATAAAAAATCACTGGAATATCATAAAATTCTTCAAGTATATCAATCATAATGATTTGTTCATTTTAATAATTATTATTTATAAAAAATAAATACATTAAATAAATAATCATACACAAATTATTGTGGTACACCAGTACTCCGACTTGCATAAAAAGTGTTTTTAAATATATATTTAACCTTTTTAATCCCAGCATATTTTGCATAAAATGTGTGAAAAATCCCAAGCATTTTTGGACAAAAAAAAAAACAGTAGTTTATATTTCAGTTAATATTTAGTTTTAAAACCTAATTTTTTTGGGGAAACCTCCCTGTAAAGTGTAAAATAATAAGTAATTTTCATATTTCATAAAAAAAAAATATTTTTATGCTTTTTTTATCCAACATAAAAACTTGTATGAAAACTTTGAGGCCGATGATCGGCCCCGTGGGATTTTTCGCATACGCCAGTTGGAGCCGATAATCGGCCCTGTTGGATTAAAAGGGTTAAGGCTTCAGACAAGAAATGTTGCAATACTGAAAAAAAGTGTTCAAACCAGTATATCAATTTTGGAGGAGAATACTTTATTAAGTAATGAGTAAATGAGCCACCTTTAGAGTTTCCCTCAGGCCTCAGGACCGTTGGGTTAATAGCTCAAAATAAATTAAATGAATAGATTAAAAAAACAAAAATTCTATTGATTTTTGAACATATTTAAAAGGTGATATAGTAATATGAAAACAGAGAAGAAAAAAACAAGAAGCGAACCACAGACAAAGTTGGGGCAGCACTCTCCAGGTGGCTTGGCAATCTCCCTGGCCACCTGCCCCACAGGGCATGTGAACATCTCCAGGCAAGACTTCTCCCCGCAGAGCACACCGCCACCCTCCTTACATGTACACATGGTGCACTCATCCACACGCCAGTTGTCTCCATAATAGTGGCCATTATTGTCGCATGGGAAGCACTTATGGTGAGGGATGCACTTTTCATTTACAGCAACCTACGATGACAAATTAATATAATTTAAAGGTCAATTTAATAGTATTGTTCACTATAGTGCTTTATCTCAAGACTTGAACCCACTATTCTTAAAAAAAATCACGTCTGGCAGCCATAGCATTGCCCAAACCAATCATGTATTCAATTTTTGTTGTATACAGTACAATTTTGTGGAATTACTGCCAATCTTTTCCAATCAAACAGAGTTATTTATGAGAAAAAAAATCTAAACTTGACGTAATGCAAAAATCTAAGTGGCAGGCTCTCTAAAGCATTTGAATGAATTGTGTAATAATTATCTAGAAACCACAGCTGTCAAAAGTCTGACTGTAGTATTGTTTTTTATTTCCCCACTTTTTAAAAATAGCGACTGTCAAAAGTCTTTTACTGTATTATTGTTTTTTATTTTAGTCACTATCTAGAAACAGTGGCTGCCAAAAGTCTTACTGCAATATTGTTTTTTTTATTTTAGTCACTATCTAGAAACAGTGGCTGTCAAAAGTCTTACTACAGTATTGTTTTTTTATTTGTCACTATCTAGAAACAGTGGCCTTCTGTAAAAAGTCTTTCTGTAGTATTATTTTTTATTTGTCGCTATCTAGAAACAGCAGCTGTCAAAAGTCTTACTGCAATATTGTTTTTTTATTTTAGTCACTATCTAGAAACAGTGGCTGTCAAAAGTCTTAGTACAGTATTGTTTTTTTATTTGTCACTATCTAGAAACAGTGGCCGTCAAAAGTCTTACTGTAGTATTATTTTTTATTTGTTGCTATCTAAAAACAGCTGCTGTCAAAAGTCTTACTGCAATATTGTTTTTTTATATTTTAGTCACTATCTAGAAACAGTGGCTGTCAAAAGTCTTACTACAGTATTGTTTTTTTATTTGTCGCTATCTAGAAACAGTGGCCTTCTGTAAAAAGTCTTACTGTAGTATTATTTTTTATTTGTCGCTATCTAGAAACAGATCTTACTGTAGATTTTTTTTAAATTTTAGTCACTATCTAGAAACAGCGGCTGTCAAAAGTCTTTCTGTAGTATGGTTTTTATTTTAATCCTATCTATATCTACCACTCTAATTAGGTCTCAGAAGTCGATTAAGACAGTAAGATTGGAAAAATATTGATCACAAATTAAATGAGAAAGTAATAAATGACTTATTACCTTTCCTTTTGGACAGAAGCAGCCTTCAGTTGGAGGCATTATGCAAGATGAAGGATTTTTGGTAAGTTCAAAGTAGTTCTGACAGGTAATCTGGCAGCCTGTACCGCACGGGTCATACTCAAAACCATCATTGCTGAAATATACAAAATATACAAATTGAGATAAATTTGTGATATTGTAGTATCGAATGTTTCAAAACAATTAATAGATTGCAATACATATCTGAAAAATACATCAGACCATATATCCTTATCTCATTTTACCTAAGATAGCTGAAAAACTTTCAGGATATTTTTATGGATGTGGGCTGAAAAATATCAGATGTCCTCGTGGCTGGGTTTGCCCTCTATTGTGGGTGTGTATCTCAACTGGGGGAATGTTATGAAATGAGTCCCTTTTGAAAGTTTTTCTTTTAAATGTATTTTCATCGCCACTATCTTGAAATATATATGTAATTTCATAATATATGTACATACTATATTGCTATCAATAAACCTATATTTATTTATTTATCCAAGCTGATTGGTCGCTCGCTATCTCTTCCCAGTTTTCCTTCTAAGATCTCTTTTGCTGTATATTTTAATTTCATTTAAAAATATTTTGCAAGCAAAGTGGTTACTTTAAGGTAGGGAAAATTAAGACGAAATGGTAGCATTTTGTCTTATATTGTCCAAATTCTTTAATATCAATTGAAAATAGTGAGTATGTACTGATTTTGAAGTTTCCTAAATAAAAAAGAAGATTATAGAGATGTATTGAGTTACCATGAGAATGGACACAGGTCGTCTCTCCTCCAGTTGAGGCATATGCCGGCACGGGTGCACTCTCGGGCATAGGCTTCCAGGCTAATGCAGAGCCCCTGCTGGTGCGAGATAGCACACATGTCCTGCTGGCAGGAAACCAAGAATGGTACGGGGTCCACCACTGGATGGCACTGGAAATATAGTGGCACTATAATACTACCCTCTTTTCTCTAAGATTTTATCAATCCTCATTAATTTAAGCAGACATTTGAAAACTTGAATTTATTTATTTAAGTTACCAACTCTGCTAAAAGATGAAATTAAGAAAACTTGATTGAACCATATATGATAAGATCTTTAGCACTCATGATTGCTCAAAGGTCCACCAGCAATTTTCGTTAAACAAAAACACACATTTGATATATTATTTATAGTTAACACATCCAATGCTAAAAATGCGCCTAGTGCGTTCTTCTTCACAACCGTCGGGTGCTAACAACGCGCCTGATGCGTTTCTGTATGCAAACCAAAGTTTTGTTTCAAATGGGAGGGGGGGTACTACTAGACAACACCAAATTAAATCGCACATAATTTTACACCTTTTTTAAAATTTAGTAATTAGTCAGCCACACGTGAATTAGCTTAATAATTTGATCGCATTGAATTTGTTAAGGCATTAACATTGTGAAGGTTTAAAGACATTGTAATTTGTTTTATCAAATACTGTTTATTCCATTTTATTGTAACGGTATAACCCTACTGGTTTCAAGGCTTTCACCTCA
Source organism: Odontocerum albicorne (assembly GCA_949825065.1). Classification (NCBI taxonomy): domain Eukaryota; kingdom Metazoa; phylum Arthropoda; class Insecta; order Trichoptera; family Odontoceridae; genus Odontocerum; species Odontocerum albicorne. Next base: position 8,709,643 of record OX463840.1, on the reverse strand, counting down.
TTATCAGGGGAGCACAAACAAGACTGAATTCTGTTCGAACTGGTACCAAGATACACCCTTCTAACAGTAAATTTTCAGGTTGGGGACTGAGGGTTGAGGGAGGCATGGGACAACCTCACCTTAACAAATCCTCTAATTTATTCTGAAATGGCGAAAACCATAATTTTTCTATCGATGATGCCAATTTCTTACATATCAGTAGTAACGGAAATAAATTGGACAGATTAGAGGCCCTAGAAATTTCTAAGTCAGTGCATCGAGGGGAACATCTGGCAAACACATATATCCCAAGAATCTCTCCACTGCTCGTCGAGGTTGTTCCACACCTCCCTCAACCCTCAGTCCCCAGCCCGAATGTTTACCGTTAGAAGTGTGTATCACGGTACCATTTTGAACAGAATTCAGTTTTGTTTGTGCTCCGCTGATGATGAGGTGAAAGCCTTGAAACTGGTAGGGTTATACCGTTACAAAAAGTGGAATAAACAGTGTTTAATAAAACAAATTACAACACATTTGATAGTATATCAGTTAAAACTTTCCAAAAATGAAATACATAATAATCCAAGGAACCATTATTTTTGCCGAGTTATGGAATTTTCGAAAAAACTGCCCAATAATATAATGAGTGCTATGATATTCAACCAGCTGAAAAAACACCTGGATAAGTTCATGCACATAAACCCAGAAGTGCTGTTTTGTTTCCTTTATTTGATTAATTGGTTTTCTTAGCTTTTTCTTTATAAACATTTGACCATTTAACTTGATATAGATATTGACAGCATACATGCTGCTTGCCTATAATAATATGTTAATAATAAAAAAAAATAGTGACAGTCTCTAGGATAAATCTTACAACAAGAAAAAAAACTTTACTGTAAAAAATGATGATGCTGAATAAGAATTTATTTTTACCCCTGTTGAAAGTTAATAAAATAATATATATTTTATCTTTCACTACTAGTAATGCTTTCACTACTAGTAATCTTTCACTACTAGTAATTAGAAACTTAACATAAGCAACTTAAATTAAAATCATTATTAGTAATTTTTTTATTTATTGTTTTGGACAAACTCTCTAAATAGAGCATTAAGAAGTCTAGACAAATTTCTAAAATAAAATCCAAGTCTTCTGTTTTTGAAATGAATTGAAAATCAAAAAGTCTACACCTTGGTGATAAAATTTGTATTGATGTTGACCAAGTCAAAACCCCTATTTCCTGTCTTTTATAAGCTATTTCAAGCTTCCCAAAAAACATGTTTTCTCCTTAATCATGTTGTTCATGGCTGAGTGTCATGGATCCCTGATGTCTTGGAATTAAGAGGATGATTTGCATCCACTCCCCGCCAGTCCTGATACATGATGTGTGCAGCACTCAATGAGAAGCGAATTATTTCTTAGATTTGGTCCATCCACTTTTTTGAAAACTACCCTCTTGTTTGCCGCCCTTCAAAATTTCAGTCACTATCAGCTTCTTGAGGCTTTCTTTATCTCTTGCAGCACATGTCTGAAGTATGACAGTATTCTCGAAGTCTTCAAGAATTGACATATTAGTGTATTTTGCAATCCATGAGATGCGAATAATGACTTTGATATTCTCCAATTGGTATAAGTGAAATACTTTGCCTATAATAATCAGAAATTTTATCAACCATCCAACTCAGATGATTTAAGGTTAGCTCCTTTACAGGTATATATTTTTATTCTAACTATAATTTGAAATTGAAATTAGGCAGTAAATATATTCTCTTTACCTTTCCAAATTTAACTTCATCCATAATTTTGAAGCAGGGATCTTTATCCGGAGGCAATGGCCAACACTCCCCTTTGGGTTTCTCCATGCAGTTCTCTTCGTGGATATTGAGATCTGCCAACTGCTCTAATGGAGCACGCCAGCTCAAGCCAAACTTCCTCACTGCTTCATCAGACGTGCCTATGTCATTGTATGGATCACCATCGCAGTCCCCACATAGACCTTCCGTCTTGTTGCTATACAGAATTGATGGAATGCGGATGGTGAAAGCCATATTGTGGAATATAGAGCTAACCTGAAAAAAAAAATTTAAAATACAGTGAATTTTCATGTTTTTTTATGAAAAGAGATTCTTTCAAGAAATTGTCATTGAAATAAGTTTTTAGTAGAATGAAACTGCGATTTAATTCCATTTATATTTTTTAAGTTTCTATGCCTTTTTCTCTTTGATTTTAAGATCGATTTAAAAACGTTATTATCTTAACACTTTGTATCCTGATCCCATGTTTTAACGTGATAAACTAGATTTGTGTTGAGTCCCTGTCCCGTGTTTTCATGTGATCAAAATCTCTTCTTAAAAAGACCATTTTAATAGCATCTAGTGTATATTTTTGTAAACAATTCAACTTTTAAACAAGTCTCCTGATTTCTAATATGGACAATACCCTAGGTCAGAGGTCTCCAAACTACGGCCCGCGGGCCGGTGTTGCCCGGTATCCGGCCCATCATAGTTTATTTTGATTACATTGTAAAATTTACAATGTAAGTAAATCATACAAAATAATAATCAGATAATTTTATTTAACGACGAATTAAGAAACACAATAACTGACATATAATATATAATGAAATTGAACATTTTAACTGTAATTAATGGTATGAGATTTATCCTAAAATTTAGAATGTTCGTAAGTAGTCGTAACAATATGTAACGCACAGCACGTGCATCGGCTATCTCTGCCACAATGAAATGCCCTTGACACTTGCCCGTAAGTACCAACTGAAATTGAGAACGGAGCGGAGTCCACCCCGCACCCTGCGCCATAGATATCTCACTCGCCGGCTAGTCCTAATACGAAAATTTGCGCGTAATTCAAAACTACAGTTTGTTGGTATAATGAGCTAGCTAGGTCTTGGCCCTTGGGACTTAGTGGAGAAGTCAGTGTGGCCCTTAGGCTCAAAAGTTTGGAGACCCCTGCCCTACGTAATGAAAATATACATGAATTGATTTATGATGGATATTCTGACAATACATCATCAATGTGCAGTGAAATGTTAAGTTTTGAAGATTTTGACATATAAATCTGGAGACCATCTACAGTATCCGGGTCCGAACAGAGCATCTCTAAACATGTGTCGATATGTATCCCATCAACTGAAAAAAAGAAAACCTTCGCAGAAAGTGGGATCTGGTACACGTGTAAGGAGTGTGATGTAGCTTTTAACAAATGTAGGCAGAATTATCAAACTAAACTAAATTTTGAAAGTATTTCAAATAAATATACAAAGTCTCATAACAATATTCTTAATATTTACTTAGATATAGCAATTTTAGTAAATCCTTGACAAAAATCAGAATATCTGAAAAACAAGCCGGGCACTGGAACAAGTTGTTTTGATTTTGATCAAGTCTTAAATGTTAAAAGTCTTCTTTGCTATTGTTTTCACTCTGACTTGTACCTTCACAGTGTTTTGGTTATTGCTAAGTTCTTGTTTTAACTATAATATGAGACATGCATAAGATGATTATTCTTATCAAGTCTGTAAATATGAAACCGGAATTTGCTCATAGATAGCTCTAGTTGTCAATGTAGTGACTGTCAAACCGCGTCATTTGCGCTTTTTTATTGTGTTTACATTTGTCAAAGACTTACTCACAACAATACAAGTTTAATACAACTACATATGTTTTCATATCGTTGAACATGTCTGTTTTTGTGTCTGAAAACTACGATTTGCGGACAGCATTGATTTTCTGTTAGCATTTGAAGAAAACTGCCACTGAATCGCATTGAATGCTTGTCAAAACTTACGGTGAGCATGCTCTTGGTAAATCACAGTGCTTTGAGTGGTTTAAAAAATTCAAAAGTGGCGATTTTAATGTGAGAAACGAAGAACGTGGAAGACCACCGAGAAAGTTTGAAGACGCCGAATTGCGAGCATTGTTGGATGAGGATGACGCTCAAACGCAACAACAACTCGCGGATCAATTAAATGTGACACGAGAAGCCGTCTCCATACGTTTGAAAGCCATGGGAAAGATCAGGAAGGTGGGAAAATGGATTCCACATGAACTGAATGAAAGACAGCAGGAAAACCGAAAAACCGCTTGCAAAATGCTGCTCGCCAGGTACAAAAGAAAATCATTTCTCCATCGAATTGTGACTGGTGATGAAAAATGGATATATTTCGAGTATCCTAAGCGTAAAAGATCATGGGTAACTCCAAGCAACATTGATCAGCGACACCGACTGCAAGGCCAAATCGTTATAGACGGAAGACAGTGCTCTGTGTTTGGTGGAATCAGAAGGGTGTTATCTATTATGAGCTGCTAAAACCTGGCGAAACCGTTAATACTGAACACTACCGACAACAAATTATGGATTTGAACCAAGTATTGTGTGAAAAACGACCAAAATATCAAAAGAGGCAACACAAAGTGATTTTGCTTCATGATAATGCACCATCGCACACAGCAAGACCGGACAAGGAAACGATTGAGGCATTTAGTTGGCAAATACTTTCGCATGCGGCTTACTCACCAGCCTTGGCTCCATCCGATTACTACTTATTTGCATCGATGGGACACGCACTTGCTGAGCAGCGCTTCACTTTTAACGAAAATGGCTCGATGATTGGTTTGCCTCAAAAGAGGAACAGTTTTTTTGGTGTGGCATCCACAAATTTCCAGAGAGATGGGAAAAATGTGTAACTAGCGATGGACAATACTTTGAATAAAATAGTTTTTACCATTTTCATACAATAAATGTGTATTTTCTATAAAAAACATCCATTTTCATATTTACAGACCTGGTAGACATAATATTTACCATTTTGATTATTTTACATCAAAACCATTTTTAAATAGATAATTTGGAATGTTTTAGTACAAAATAAGTGTGGTTTTTATTTATGGTATTGTATTTTTGGTTAAATAATATATTCTCAATAAGATCACATTATATTAAATAGTTAGAAAAAAAATGATGTGGACAGATGTCCTATGAAATTTACGCAACGATAAATTATAGTTCTTTGTATTTCATCATATTAAAATAAAATTTCTAATTTCTTACTATTTTGCATATGACATTTGTACTCATCAGATTATCACTCATAATTTTACATTTATTCATTGTGTTCTAAAAAGAATTTCCAATTGATCTTGTATATCTCTTGGGTATATAGGCAAAAATAGAGAATTTATTTAATCTTCGAAAAAAAACCAAACACTTAACAAACCTCCAGTTGTATTGCAGAAATCAGAAGGCTTATGTCTTGTCCGGATGTTTGTATCAAGTAAAGCCAATTATTTTTCTCGGGGAAGTGACGAACTTTCATCCCATCTATAATCACTTCCAGCTGAAATGTTCAAAATCGAGATTTATATTTTTGTTGTTGGATACTTTATATCACATAGATAAACATTTTAAAATAGATGAGTTTGTCTCAAAAAGATTGTAACATATATAGCAGCCTTAGGCAATATTTTTACTTTTGTGCAATCATACCGTGCAAGGTGCTCATGAGTTTGTTGATTTGGTTGCTGTTCTGGCAGTGAGTAAGTGCTTAACATAAATTCTGAGAACTGTTTTAGATAATAGGTGTAACATTAAATAAAACTTATATTTAATATTCATAGGGTAATAGAAAGAGCAATATTTTTACCTCATTTTCCTGTTTCTGTATATGCAAAATATGATCGCCATAGACAATGTGCAAAGCAACAGTACACACGGCCAACGAATCGTGCGGACATTCTCCGTTGGTAACGTAAACCTCAAACAGGTGCCTGCCAGACTTGTCCTTATCCCTGGCAGCAATGTAGGTGCAATTACCATTGAATGTGTAATTTCTTCGGTCAAAAGTTACGAACTGAGGTTTACCATATCCATCACAAACACCTAAAAAACAAACGGTCAAAAATAATTTTTATTTCCTAATTTGGCAAAAAAAGAGAATTTATTTAATTATTTTAATTTATTTAGTAGGTATTAAATCAAAATCATTGATTTCACATGGCCATATCTAAGAGCAATTGTCTGTTTTTCATTTATTTAAAAATTCCAATCGAATTATTTTTTTTCCATTTGTATGGTACCCCTAAACATATCTGAATTGAATGTATTCAGTTTTCAATGGCATGCTGATAAAGGCATCAATGACCATATTGATTAGGCCCTAGAATTTCTTTCAGTATAATGCATAATGTATGGAGTAACTTTTCAGCATTTAGTCAGATCCATTGATCAATATTTCTCAACTGTGATAACTTTTTTTACTACATATTTGTAAACCTTCAGTCTTTACCACTTAGGCCAAATAGAGGATTTTGTATTTATGCTCATACATTATATGGCCGTGATATTCCAGTATTTGCCTTTGATGGACGGGAAAATTTAACATTTCTAGAACAGTGGTGCAAGTACAATTTTTATTTGATATTCAATATATTGCAAAGCCCATTTTAAAAGAAGGAAACCATTGCTTATTAAATAAAATAAATATTGAAAAATCTCACAATCCCTGCATTCAGTTGGCGGCACACACTCATCCCCCTTCTTAACCATCCCACTGGGGCAGAAGCAACCGGAGAAGCACACCCCTGGTGTAGGCCGGCAAGGATTCTCCTCCTGCAGCATTCCGCATGACACTTCGCAACTTCGACGGTAACAGTCATAGTGTACCAGTGAAGAGGGGCAGCTGACCGCTGTTGAAGTGTTAACATCACAATTATTAATGAAGGTCAAATTTTAAAGATACCACTGGACAGACTCGCTAAGAAAAGTTTGATAATAAGTATGAAATCAAGAACCTTGCTCTCCCCCTATTTAAAATTCCTCGATGACAATGTTAATGTTTACACTAAATAATTCATTTACATTAAAATTGTATTTTATGTTCAAGGGTTAACTATTAACCCTTCAGGCCCGTATGCCTAAAACATTTTTTCAGTCCCAGGGACGTTTCATTTTTTTTATGGAGATTGTTTTTAACGAAATCGTTAAACTATTGCTCATATAAATAGATGATAAAACACGGCACTGTTTTCGTCCATCCTTGTGTGGGATTTTTGGTGCGCGTGCGGTGCACGTCATACGTGCCTGATAGGTTAATGATGGTCGATTTACTTAGAAAAATCTCTTAAATTGGGTCATAATGAGTCAATGTACCCTAAAATTCATCTTTGAAACATTTTTTCTTTGAACATTTTTCGAGCTTGTTCCAGCAACGTTTCGGAAATCAATAAATAAGTTTGAAACTAAAAATATTCTATAAAAAAAATTGTTCTGACCATAAACACTCATTTGATCGATGTACTATTCCATTTTTTGTAGGTTTTCTCCAACAAAAAAATGTACCGTCAGTCTGCCAAAAGGTAAATTCATTGTGTGTTCAACAAAGTGATTAATGAACACTTTGGATAAATGCTGAATTGAATACTAACAGGACATGGCAGATAGACAAGCATGTTGCAGAAGAGAATAATCTTGTAATTTTGGCACTCCACATTAGAAAATACATCATATTGTCATTGAACGAACATCAAGGGCTTAGAGTGGAAGTATTATGAAACTTCAATGGAAACTGATAAAGATTTGAAAATATAAGTACAAGTATATCCATAGCCAACAATCACGAGCTCTATGATCTGTACAAGGATCCTACTGTTGTGAAGGAGATTAGAGTTGGAAGACTGAGGTAGGCCGGACATCTTCAGAGGATGGGCGAGGGCGAGATCCCAAGGCGAATCATGGATGGTGCGCCCGGGGGGCAGAGAGCAGTGGGAAGGCCGAAACTCCGATGGCTGGATGGAGTGGTGAGGGATGCAAACAACATCGGTATCCGGAACTGGCATAACGCTGCACAGGACCGTCAGTCATGGGGGCAGGCTCTGCGGGAGGCCAAGACCCGACCTGGGTTGTAGAGCCATGGATGGATGGATGGATATCCATAGTCATACAAATGGATAGCAAAGATCATTCTGACGCTAAATTTGACAAGCTTTTAGCAATGAGCTTACAGATTGAATATTGTGGAGTGAAATACTAAAAAAATAAAGTTAATTTAACTCCTCGACTGAAAAACATTTATGGATATTTTAATATTTAAAATACGTATTACTTTTAATTTTCAGAAAAAGTTCATAACATGAATTTGAACATGCAAATTTAGAATTTCATATAATATAATTTAGTTCGATAACTTAATCCACTGTAACAATACAGTTATGGTAACTTACGACAATTTATATCAACCCGCCATCCCTGGAGGTCCACAGAGCGATCAGCAGCCTCGCAGCTGGTAACAAACGCCTGTAAGGCTTCGCAAAGACATGCATTATCTCCTTTTTCCTTGGCCACACTGCCCTGCATACACTCGCACACTGACTCCAAACAACGAGCGCGGCTCTGTTCCATATCCATTGATGAATTGCAAATTGAGAATGTTTTCGAACTGGAAATTTGTTTAATTTGATTAGTATGGATAATATAAAATAGATACAAGAATAAAAATTAACACAAAGTAGACAAAGCCATTTTACTTATGAAACATTTTTTTCCTATATCTCATCATCTATTGTAAATATAATTGATTCTGATCAAACGTCAATCATCTAATGGGATGCCAGACATTTAAGGACTTTGAATAAAATAACATTAAATTTTAAGCTATTAAACTAGTGAAGTTGCTAAAACAAAAGATCTATTCGACCAAATTCTCCAGGATTAAAAATTAAACGAGTCACTGTGCTGAGGACTTAGTAGCATAATAAGCTAATATTTCTAGGTAAATCAATAAATATAAATTATTACCTAAGAGTTTTGCACATTTTCAATGCTTCTGTCTGTAAGTAGATAGGGCAGGCACGAACTTCGCAGACTTCTGGACTCTCTGTATGGGCCCAACTGTCTCCAAAGTCTTCTGTGGATATAGCTGGAGTTCCATCTGGCTTCCTCCTGTCATCTGATGCATCTTCATTAAAGAAACCACAAAGCCCATCCACTCTGCCATACAATTTACCTGCCACCTAAATAAAATGCAATAATTGCTTGGTATTGTTAAATTTTCTATGTATTTTCATTTTATTTCCTCAATAACAATCTAGCTCAAACATTAGAAGCAAAATAGTACAGTTTGATAATGGAGTCACTACTTTATTTCTATGATACCCTGTTTTTCAAATTCTTTGATCCAAGAGACAAAAATATTCTGAATGGATGCTTCTAATTGCATCCTCAAAGTCTCGAATTGGATATCAAAAAGTAAATTTAAGCTTAATCCAAGTAAAACACGGAATTTCTCTGGGTAGCTTTACTGCATAACAACATATTTTTTTATGGAAATGCGTTATCAATCATAGGTAAGAGCGAAACAATGGGTAGGCGATAGGGGCAGCTGCCTCGGGCGCAGAACTGGAGCTTTGTTGAATGTGCAAAAAAACAAACATTTTAATTTTCTTATGTTGAAAACTGACAATTTAATATTCAGAACTACTGATTTATAAAACTTTTTTTTATGAATATTAGTAACCAAATTTATGCACATTTTTTTAACTAAATACCCAAATATATTATTAAATTCCTTGATTTCTATCTTGAAAATAAAGTATTTTTCAATATACAAATAGGTTAAACCGTTTCTTTGGGTTCTGTAATTTTAAAGAGTTAAAATTAACATCGATATCTTTCAACAAAAAAAAATAAAAATTCTTACTAATTCATTTGTAATATCGCATCTGGTTTCTGTTATTATCATTATTTTGGTATTTTCAACATTTTTTTTAAACTGTCACTAAAAGTAGGTTCTTATCCCAAATTGCAGAGCCCTTCAAGAGAGTCTGCTCTTTAAATGGCGCTATATAAATTGTTTTTTTATTATTTTTATTGACATATCATACATTCACGAACAAAGCTCTGTAGTTACGAAACAGCGATATATAAATTATCTATTTATTTAAATCTATTATGTTTATCTATACTGATAGAAAAAGAGAGAAATAAAAAAAAATAGGGATGCATCAAATCAGTCAGGATTATTGAACAACTTTGGTAACCTCACCAAACTGATGAATTTTTGTACTCGTATATAATGATAAAAATAAATAAAATTACCCCAATCTTTGTGTTTCTCTTATTGTCGTACATCACCCAGAAGCCGTACTTAGTGGAAATGTAGAAAAGGGTGTCACCGAGCCTGGAGATAGCGAAGGTCTGTGTCTGGAAGCCGATCTTTCTAGTCTGGTCAACAGTGTACTGGTAACCGTTGTACTCCACTGTTAGGTCAGGCCGGAACCGCACCTGGTCCAACTCCTGAGAGATCAACAGCTCGTTCACGCAAACATCCTTAGTGCAATTCTTTTGTACTGTAAATATACAAGTGAACTAGTTATTTACTGTTTTAAATTTAACTAAAGAATATTGCAGGGGCATACATGAGGTCAACGAGAGCCACATTCTGGATTTTCATATATATAAAGAGACACACCATATTCACGTTCTCACGTAGTATTAAATACACTAATTCTAATTTATTATATATTCTACACAAATTTTAATTGCCATATAAAGTATAAAAAATACACATATAAGAAAATATAAAAATAGTGCAGAATACGGTTTGCGCACATAAAGAGGCAGGAGATGCGCGCGCACCCTACACATTGAAATCACAGCACACACGTATACACTAATATTTGCATCTTTGTCAGTTGCATTCATACATGAGCATCTTGTCACTTACAACATTTAGAAAGGAACATCGCGATAATACAAGTATAATGGGGAAAGAAAGTATCTATATTTTTATAAGAGACATTGGGAGCCGCACTTAACCCAACAAAGAGCCGCATGCGACTCTCGGAGCCGCATTTGCCCACATCTGGAATATTGCAATAAAAAATAATCTTTCACGTATTCTATGACCAATTTTCGTAGTGGATTATTTTAATTTTGACTAAGTTATTTGTATCTGTTCTTTGTTATTTGTAGATTAAAACTGAGTTACGTACATTCCTATAGTTCAGAAAATGTAGGATGAGTCCTGTGACAGCTCACAAATTTGCCCCAATACAACCTTGTAACAATGTTCAGTAATTCTAATTATTTAATCAATTTTAATATAAGCCTCAATTCTAATAAATAGCAAATTATTTAGGTTAATACATTACATAAGGTTGTATTGGGGCAAATTTGTAAGCTGTCACAGGACTCGTCCTAGAATTTCCGAACTATAACGAGTTTGTATGTTTTCTCGAGTTAAAGTGGCATTTATACAGAAAGAAAAAAATCGTTTTTTAAGATAAAACATATTTACTAGTGACATCCCAGGTGTTTCGTTCAGCGTCCCTTGCTAAGATGTGATTGCATATATCATACTGGAATTCGGTGCCATCAAATGTATTGAATATGCGACAAGTCACATTGCACACAGCATCTCGACGAGGGGGTGGAGAGCATGCATATCTGTAAGAAATAAATTTGTTTTTTTTTAAATCTCTAATTAAATAAAGTTTTCAAGATTTTTTTTAATTTCAATCTGGGAAAAAAGAAACTCATTTTAAAGGTTTTTCAAAAATAATATGTTATTTTTATATCCATTTCATAAATATAGAATATGATTTTTAACATTCAAAGTATTTATGGCATTCAAAGATTAATAAAAGTTGAGCTTCGATAACTAAATATTAGGGAAGATGAAGAAGGCCCAAAATAGGCTAAAAGATTGAGGAAACTGATATAAATTGAAGAAACTCAAAAAGTACTGAGATCAAAAGTCACTACATTAATCTGCATTGGCTAGGGATGGGGTATACCAGGCGTCGGCAACCTATGGCACGCGTGCCAGGCTTGGCACGCGATGGGGTTCTGAATGGCACTCTACAAATAATCAGGGAAATCGCGAAAATATCGAGACGAAGTGATTTTTAAATAAGAGAAAATGTTTAATTATAATTATTTATCTAACGTGGCTCGCCAATGTCACGAAAATCTGCGCGAAGGGTGAGTGAGAGCGCATTCGGAGTAAAAGGGATGAAACATGCGTAGCGCCGACTAGTTATCGAAGCGGACTTCACGTATGTTCAAGCCGGAATGACATTCGCCCCTATCTTTCTCGTTTTGCTACTGCGCACCATTTGCCTGTAATACCAGTTAAACTTGCATTTCGTTTAATACTGGTCGTTACTTTCCGTTCTAACTTTTTTGTGAAGACTTGTATCTTATTGGTTTAATATTTGTTATAATTCATCCATATTTAATCAAATGGAGGGTAAGAAACAAAAACTAAATGTTCGCGGGTTTCAAGACTATTGGACGAATGAATATGGATTTATACAACAAAAGGATCGTGCTGTATGTGCGATATGTCGCGAAAGTGTCGTATGCCGCACGTCAAGTGTACAAAGACATTTCCAAACCAAACATCAGTCCACATTTAATAGCAACGATGAGAAATGTGAAACTATAAAGAGAGCTGTTTCTGGTTATAAGAAACAAGTAACTTTTTTTTGTGGAATAACTGGAACGAAGCCTAAAGCGACAGAATGCAGCTTCGCAATTGCTCATTGCATAGCTGCCAAAGGCAAACCCTTTACAGATGGGGAATATATAAAGGAAAAATTACGAAAAAATCTGGAAGATGACTCTATGGAAAAATCGACTGCTATATTAAATTGTTGGATGTCATTGCCGGAAAGATTTAATTGTTTAAAGAAAATTGCATGTGCTCTCCTTTCCGCTTTTGGTTCCACATATCTCTGTGAACAAATTTTTTCTCACATGAAACATATTTTGAGTCCACAAAGAAGTCGTTTAACAACTGAACATTCAGAATCTTGTGTGAAATTAAAAGTCATAAATTATACCCCTGATATTGAAATATTAAGCAAAAATGTGCAGGGACAAGGTTCGCATTAAATTTTTTTAATTTATGTTAGAATTTTATGTTATTTTTTAATAAATATGTTTAAAAGATAAATTTGGTATAAAATTCTTCTCCTCTAGAACCCCATTATATAATTTAGAATTAAGGCGGCACCCTGAATCATATTGGTAGAGTGGCTTGGCACACCACAGCTAAAAGGTTGCCGACCCCTGGGGTATACGATAATTGGATTTTTAATTTTTTTATACCTAAAATTAAATGTTCGTAATTAGTATTAATTCATAGTGGATCTTGGCCTATTTAAAGATAGATACAAATCATACAATACATTAGAAAGTCAGTATAATGAAAATTAGGAATTAAAACGTCAGTTTAGAGAAAAACAATTTTTCGATTTATAAAAAACTATTCGATTTGTAAAAAAAAAACGATTTTACCCCATCCCTTTGAGACATGACGTTTAAATCGTCGCAGGACTCAACCTACATTTTCTGAAGTATAGTGACATAATTTAATAGACAAAAATAACAATGAATTTTCCAAGTAATGTTCATGTAAAGAGAGGGAAGACAACAAAACATCTCATAAGTTTAAATAATTGAATGGAGAGAAAAGTAATTACTTGGGACAGTCATATTCATCCAGCACATCATTCTCCATGGTGATGGTGTAGTCCTTTGGGCAGTGAGGTGCAGGGCAAGGGGGCACAGAAGGCTTGGGCCCCTTCGACACCAGCGGGGGCGGAGGCCTCGATGACACGCAACGCCATTCAACACACTCCTTCTTGGTTGATTGATCTCCATCTACCGGCTTGTTGGGCTTAGGCATCGGGAGAGCAGCTTTTACCGGTGTGTAACTTGTCTTCAGGCCTTTAAAAGCCAAAATTAAAAAGCTTGTTTAATTGCTCATACATATATTACATACTAAAATGCCGTTTCCCTGTCATGGTACGTAGATATGAGAGAGTGCCAGGTTTTTCTATCACGACACTAATTTCAGCTCTTTAACATTCAAATACCTTTTCATACAACTCCTATGACTTCTCTAACTTTTTGCTTTTCCTTCTTTGAAAATATCATACAATTGATCCAACCATCCTTTTTTTGGTTTAAATCTATCACGCCTTCCACTTACATTTACACTGTAGATTTGTTTTGTTACGCTTTCTTCATTTATTCATTATAAATGTCCAAACCATTTCAGAGTGCTGTTCTTCATATTACTCGACACATTAGCTTTAAGTTCATATTCATCCCAGATCATTCCGTATTCTGGCACACAATGTTACCCCTATGAATTATTTTCAGTGCACGTATTTCTACAGCATTTATTCGGTTGTAGAAATACGTGCACTGAAATTTCAGTATATTTCCAGCTCCATATTTCACTTCCATATGTCAAAGTTAGTAAATGAATCCTTTTGTGCACTAACATCGTTGCAGATTTTGATACTGTCTGGTTCAAGTTTTACTACCTAAATAACAGAATTCCTTTACTTAACTTGCTCTAATCTTTCATTGCTTATAGATCGTTTAGCCTAAAGAGTCATTTTGCAATAGTGTAACAGTGCGTTTACAAAAACTTGTCACTTTATTTTTTTAATGAAGTGAAAAAGCAAAAAAAATATAAAAATAATATTTTATATTCAAACATTGAAATGAACACACACGTTTTGTAAATTAAAAATTCTCTCAGCTTAAATTGTAATAATCATAAAAATGAAATGAAAGTAAGTTTATTTAACATATTAATTATTTAGGCATGGCGGATTCTAGGAAACATTAAATAACAACAATGGAATTTTTCAAGATTAGAAATACTATATATATAAGTACAAGTATTATAAAGTAAAATGTTCGTTAACTTTTATTAGATTGCACATAAAAATAAAATTAATGTAAGATTATTTAACATACGAGGCGTATCCAGAAAGTAAGTGTACTGAGGCTCTCACGACCGGATGGATTTTATTTTCGACATGTTGGCTACACTTCCGTGTAGCCTGACCCTTCCCCTCCGCAACGAGACTGGTTCGAGGTCAGTACGTTGAGAAGTGTCGACGCGACAACACGTTTCGTGAAAAATGTCAAACCAATCTCCCGCCAAGTGTGAAATTTTGTAAAAAGGCAAGAGTTTTTGAGGCACTGCAAACTCCATGGAGATGAATTTCTCCGCTCCATCGTTACTGGAGATGAAACTTGGGTTGCACACTACACGCCTGAAACCAAAAGGCAGTCTCAACAGTGGCGTCACACCTCTTCACCCTCTGCCAAAAAGTTCAAAACCACAATTTCAGCCAAGAAAATCATGGCATCCGTGTTTTGGGACTGTCAAGGCATAATTTTAATTGAATATATGCCTCAAGGGGAGACCATCAACTCTGCAAGATACTGTGAGATCCTAAAAAAATTGCGGAGGGTGATTCAGAACAAGAGGAGAGGCATGCTGACAAAGGGAGTCTGCCTGCTGCACGACAATGCAAGACCACACATGGCCAACGCCACGAAGGAACTGCTCGCCCCGTTTAAATGGGATGTCCTGAACCATCCCGCGCATTCCCCTGACCTAGCACCTTCAGATTACTATCTCTTTACCTCCCTGAAGCTGCACATGGGTGGGAAAAGGTTTTCAACCAATGAGGAGGTAAAGGAGGAGGTGGATAAGTGGACGGAGGGGTTGGCGGGAAACTACTTCGAGGAAGGCATAAAAAAGTTGATACCCCGCTTCACCACCTGCATTGAGAGGAATGGCGACTATGTCGAAAAATAGCTTACATATGTACTACGGTAACCACGTAATTCTTTTGTTTAAATACAAAAAATTGTAACCTACAAAAATTCAGTACACTTAGTTTCTGGATATGCCTCGTATTAATGTATCATAATTACAATGCCAAATAATAAAGTTTTAAAATAATAGTGGATGGAGTGATACTAAATATAGGAAACTTTAAGTTCTAACAAAGTACATTCTAAGCTTTGGAAAAAATTTGAATTATACATTACATTAGACAAAAATCGCACTAATAGATTGCAGCACAAAATTTAAAACAATGTCCTTTGCTTGGCCCGAAACCGGTTTTCTCTTTCCTAATTTCAACATGGTAGTGTTTTTCTAATCACCGAGTATTTTAACAATAGAAACGTTCGCTCTGCGCGAACCAATCGTGTGGCATTCTAAAACCAATACCACTACACAAGTTGTGTAATACAGAGAGTGTTACTCACACTATTGCAATGACTCTTTAGGTTAAACGATCTATACCAATATATCGCATTTACTTTTCCTTTCACAATCCTTGAATTGTCATCTTCAAAAATCCCTTTTTTCATATCACTTAAAATATTGTACATTCTTTATTGTTATTTCTATATAGGAAAGACCGGAAGATCCTTTGAAAAAAGACTATGTGAACCCGAATCCGCCTTAACAAATCATCTAATTTATTATGAAATGACTAATTATTGTCACCAAGGAAATCATACATTTTCCATTGATGATGCCAAATTCTTGCATATCAATAATAATGGAAATAAATTCTACAGATTAGAGGCCTTAAAAATATCCAGGTCAGTGCATTGGGATGGAATACATATGGTACATTCCCAAGATCAAAACTGCTTCTTGCTTCAGCAAGAAGCAGTTTTGGGATGTTTTTTGTTTTGAAGCAGAGGGATGTAGGAGATGCACTTCAGTGCATCTCCTGCATCCCTCCACCCACAATCCCCAATCTAAATTTTTACTGTTAGATATGTGTGTATGTAGGTTCCAGTTTGATGATGAAGTGAAAATCTTGAAACCAGTATTGTTATACTGTTATATTAAGTGGAAAAAACAGTGTTTTATAAAACAAATAACAGTAACTTATTTATTATTAAATAGTAATTTTTAAATAAGTAAATGCCATTGCAAGATATAAAAGATTATGATTTCGGATTATGGATTATGGTCGGAAAAAATAAACCAGAATTTACAAAAAAATACAATCTGGGATGCCAGAATGAAAAATAAGCATGATCATTTTTTACCCACTTACATCTGTTATACTGTAAATACGAGTACCATAAATAAATTGAAAAATAAAACAAGCTGGATAATAAATTAGAAAGGCTATGTCATAATGGATGCAAAAATGTTAAGATGTTTCTATTATCCTATAATCCATAATGAATTATAGAATAAGGATAAAAGAAAATGGTATATATATACCTCCGTAACTACTCTTGGTGCCTCCCTTAGTACCTCCTTTGAAGTACTTCATGTATCCCTTCCTTCCAGAGTTGCTGGGCTGGGCGAAAAGCGAGTCTGAAGTCAGTTCACTGTTCTGTAACTCCAGGTTTTTGTATGTTGTTTTCTTTTCTACTACTTTATAACCTTTGGGACAGGTTGGTACTGGACACTGTATTTCCTTGACTGAAAAGCACATTTAAAAATTAAAAAGAAAGATTAATAAAGAATGTTTATTTTAAATTTATTTCCAGTTTTGTTTGATTAGTGTACATACGATTAATCGCAGTCAATAATTGAACCCAATAAATTACTTTTTTTTATTAAATATACTGCTCTATGCAAAGGTATTTTCTGTACTCTCTATATAATGACAGTATACTACAATATATAGTCAAAATATTGGATTGAGACACATTTAAAATTAATAAAAGTCTTCAATATGGTGTCCTTTGAATTTAGGTTTCCGAAATAAAAAAAATATATATATATATATATATATATATATATATATATATATATATATATATATATATATATATATATATATATATATATATATATATATATATATATATATATATATTATATATATATATATATATATATATATATATATATATATATATATATATATATATATATATATATATATATATATATATATATATATATATATATATATATATATATATATATTATATATATATATATATATATATATATATATATATATATATATATATATATATATATATATATATATTATATATATATATATATATATACATATATATATGTATTTAACACTTGCCTTACTGTGCTAAACAACTCCGCCAGCCACTGTGCTGGACGCTCAGCATCCAGTGAAAAATGTATGTTTTAAATTTAAATTATGCAAAATCTGCTAGGTTATTTTTTGTAATTAGCTATGAAATTATTTTATTATGTAAGTCCTGGTCACTCACTATCCATCATAGGGTGGCAAGTGTTAAGGGTGATATTTTTGGGATTGTATTGTAAATACACTTTCAAAATAACCTAGCAGGCTTATTGCTCTGTGGAAATATCTTCCCGCTGGCCAGAAACATATTCAAGATGCTTTAAATGAAAATAAGACTGACATTTTTTTTTTATTATATCTGGGTTCCGACAGGAATCGAACCTGCAGCCTCTGGGTTGGGAGACAAGCGTCTTATCAACTAGGCCACGGATGTTGTCGGATCATAAATTTGCAAACAAAACAAACATATAACATATTTACTACCTTCAGCTACTTCTGTGGTAGTAGGAAGAGTGGTGGTAATACAGTTAGTCTCGTCATCAGGGCAGTCCTGCAGGCCGTCGCACCAGGAGGTTTCTGGGATGCACACCTCGCTGGTGGGACAGATCACTTGCCCTTTAGGACACGGCACACATTCACACTCGCAGCTCTTGCTTATGTTCCTCACTAAACCCTGAAACAGAACAAAACATTTTCATTTAACATTCATGTAAATTATTCCATGGATTCTAACAGAAATACGTTTTTATCTGTCTTTTGACTCCTAAAATGATTGAAAAAACATTGAAATAGGCTTTTCAGATAGTGAAAAATTAACAAAAGTAAGTAATAAAAATATGTAAAGTATATTTTTAAGTAAAATTGTAATTATGAAAATTCAATAGAATCCAAAATCAAAACAAAGTTAAAATTATTTTTTAAATTATTTACTTCACAAATTGGAGCAACAGTTTGCATGTTCATTATCAATATCTACCCTTATTACTTTCAAATGGGGGTTGCAGCCTAGTGTAGCTCCCCACTTATCTTGATCTCTGACCAACTCTTCTGCTTCCCCCAGTCCAATCTCACCACTCCACATGCTCTTCCTTCAATTCCTACTGGGGGTGACTTTAAGTTTTCTTACTTCTAGACTGATATTGAAGATTCTATAAGCTTTCATATATGACCCAGTCACAACACCTGAGACGCCTCAATTTTCTAAATTCTCATCGCTGCTGCTTGATTCATGACTTTGTTCTTTCACCTTGACTTTCACTGTAGGCAAGCACCCAATCCTGTTGACTTACATTTCTGTAATGACGCTGATTTCTTCTTTTTAGACTAATAATATAAGAAAAGAAACACTGTGCTATCCATCCTCAATCTACGACCCATCTCGTACTCTACTCCAAGATATTTACAGTACCCGGTGGTAAGTAATACTGTTGGCTAACTTCGGCTTTGTAGAGTGTTGTCTCTGTCATTCATACACGTGTTCCATCGCGATTTGTCAGTCATTATCAAGCGTTCTATTCTCTTTCTTAAACCTGATGTGTATTACTTACTGCCGCGTACTGTAAATAAGTTGACATGTGCAAATTAAAAAACAATCATATTATAGTGAACAAGATTATAAGAAAATAAGTGTGTTTTCGCTCAGAGAAAACATTTAGGCTACATTACAAAAAGCATTTTACCTCATAACAGTTTCTTGTGAAATAATTTGTACAGTGTATAACGATTTTTACAGTGATAAATAAATGAGAAAATGGATAAATTTTAGATTAAGAAATATTTATTTACATTATCACATTTGGGACAATCTTTCTTCTCACAAGATGGGACCCCTCCCAGTGTACAGATGCAGGTCTCGCAGTTCTCAGTCATGTAGGTGGCACCCACAGAGTACCTAGAAACATCAACATTATTTCCTAATTTTTACTCAACTCATCATGTGTCACATTTTGATTTTAAAATAATAAAAAATTACTAATAAGTCTGATTTCACACTAATTTTAATTGCACCAATATGTATGAACAGAAAATGCTAGAAGCTGATAAAAATACAGGAAAATGGAAAACGGTGAACCAGAATGAACTTTTGTTTTTAGATACAAATGATCATATTATCTCTTTGATGTAGGCAGAGATGTATCTACATTATTTCTTTGATGTAGGCAGAGATGTATCTACATTATTTCTTTGATGTAGGCAGAGATGTATCTACATTATTTCTTTGATGTAGGCAGAGATGTATCTACATTAATTCTTTGATGTAGGCAGAGATGTATCTACATTATTTCTTTGATGTAGGCAGAGATGTATCTACATTATTTCTTTGATGTAGGCAGAGATGTATCTACATTAATTCTTTGATGTAGGCAGAGATGTATCTACATTATTTCTTTGATGTAGGCAGATATGTATCTATATTATTTCTTTGATGTAGGCAGAGATGTATCTATATTATTTCTT